>PQWD01000005.1:0-108864 GCA_019425675.1 Leucinodes orbonalis
TTTTAGATACCATTGCAACAAGAACATTAAAATGGCTAAAGAGGACAGCTAGAAAGAAAATAAAATGGATACTTAGGTAATTGTCTTCCACCATAAGTGTAAAAGTTATACAAACACGTTTCATTAGGTACTTGCATGTCCCGGGTTATATTTCCCAAAGAAACTTTAATTAATAAAGTTTTAACAAGACCCTCAGCGTGTGATTGCAACCTCTAATAACAATAACTTCTTGCTTTCGGTAGTTTTGTCACATGTGGGATTCTTATTATCAGTTTGGTATCTTTTTCGTACGAAACTTTATTCACAAATGAATATTTGGGTAGGTTTTCTGATGACAGATACCGTAATTCATAGTAAGTTAAGTTAAGTGACAAAATAAAGATAATGAATAATAAAATTACGTTACACACACTATTAGCTCATTATAACGTCCCAACATGGGCACCCGTGGCGGGTGTATAAGCCTTAGTCGTCCACGCGGGCCCAGTGCGGATTGGACGACTTCACGCACAACCTTTGAATTTCTTCGTCGGTGGCTCAGTGGTGCGGACTGTCGCCTTCCTACCGGGAGGGCTGAGGTTCAAATCCCGACACGTACCAATATATTTTCGAATTTTCGAACAATATATGTACGTTATCCGACACTCTTACGGTGAAGGAAAACATCGTGAGGAAACCTTCATGCACGCCTGCGAAGAGATTCGAAGGTTGTGTGTGAAGTCGTCCAATCCGCACTGGGCCCGCGTGGACGACTAAGGCCTAATCACCCTATACGGGTAGGCTCGTGCCCCTCGGTGGGGACGTTTAATGAGCTGATGATGATGTGCGCCGATTTCCTCACTATGTTTTCCTTCACCGAAGAGCATCGTATAAACGTTTAAAGACATTGGTACGTGGCGGGATTTGAACTTGCACCCTCCAGATCAGAAGGCATCAGTCCACACCAATAAGCAACTGACGCTCAGAGTATGTTTAAGTACAGATAATTTAAGCGAATAGCTGTCAACAGCCTAGAAATAACTTGTGTTTCCAATTGCATATTCTATTTATTAAAAATATATATATATAAAAAACCTCAATATCATTTTTCAAGAACTACACATTGATACCACACACGGTAAAAATAAATTTTTGAGTTTCCGTTCAATGTTTGGGGAGCACAAAACTTTTTTTTTAATTTTCTTTTTAAACGTCATAGCGGATCACAAAATACATATACTTACAAAGTTTGAATAATCAAGTGCTAACAGTTTCGTAGAAAAAAGGGTGTGACATACGGACGGACAGACATGACAAATATAAGGGTTACGTTTTTTCCATTTGGCTACGGAACCCTAAAAAGCAGTGCTTTGTTTAGCAACATTTTAATATTTTTTTATTGTAACATGTATTATTAATTGATTGATTTTGGTACGAGTATCAATACATTTCTTGGAGTAACAAGACTCCGAGATAAATTTACCTCATATTTGAGGAATGTACTTCAACATCCGTATTCTAGAACGAGACTCAACTTTGATCTGTACATAAATTGAGTTATTATAGAAAGGGATAGGGATAAATTGTATTAACAATGAATAGCGGCATCCCTTTCTAACTCTACTCAAGTAAAGATCAATGATTGAGTCTCGTTTTAGAATACGGGCCTAAAAGACTTTAAATAACGAGTAAGTTCTTATTTTTTAAAAATAGTAATGTTCTCGTTTTCACCCTGTTAACATGTTGCTTACATGTTATAACCCAAAATTTAATAAACATGATCCTACTGTTGTCAATTTACCTCGTAAACTATAGTGCTAATTCCCGAATATCCGCAGCAGATTGTGCCACCGACACACTAGGTTGCCTCTAAACAAAATTCCTTTATTATTACTAAAATGCTGATAAACAGGGCCTCAATCCCACTAACTAGGTGGTAGACACGACACCGAGTTGTCTAGGTAGGTACCACCAAAGTGGCCGTTATCGTCCCGTGAAATAGGAGTGTTATGCTCTTTCGTGTTCGGGGTTATGGCACTTTCGCTCCTGGAACCGTTATTTTAAAAACCGGTTTTTCAGAGAACAACTTCATACATTTCTTAGAATTTTTTTTTGGAAAATCTAAAAACCCGGTTTAAAACGTGTTCTTATTTACAAGCGCATGCGCGCGCCTGTGATAGGTCCCGTTACTCGTCGAAGTAACCGATTTATTTAGGTACGTACGTTTATTAAACGTCCGCGTTCTTTTCATAGTTGGGAGTAAAACCGATAATACCGGTATTAACCGCAATTTTTAACCGGTTTTGAGCCTCACTATTGAAACACAATACCTACAGTTTTAAGAACCTATTAGCTGATTTTAAAATTCGTGGAATTGCGGCCCTGATAATGCTGTTAGCGCATCGGCCGCCCCGGAAAGGGTAATTCCACGCGACCGCACTTTAATAGCCTGTGTTAAAACGCTACTGAGGCGAAATAAAATCGAAAGCTTCGGTTAAATCGTTGGACGGAAATGCTCAAAAGACGTCAAACAGTCCTATTTCTGAACTGGTCGACCAGTAACATGCTTGTGAGGAAATGATAAATTATTTATACTCTACTTCTTCTTAGTCGTGCACTCTTGACAGAGTGGTCGTGGCTGTTGATCGATGCGTCTCGCCGTCGCCATTAGGTTCCAGGGCAGCCGCACAACGTGAGATGTTTCTCCACATTTGCCGACTCATAGGTTACGAGTACATTGTACTGCGGTCAGCTGCGTAGTCTTTCTGATGAGGTCAATCGCTGGATTGGGTGACCGGCCTCGAGATCTCTTGCCTTCTGTGTATTTATACAGACAAATAAAAATCCATAAATACGTGATTTTATAATACCATTATCTTAACTTAATCTCGCTGCACTAGAACTAGGTTAGTTGTAGTGCAGCGGCGGGCGTGCACTCCATATATGCAGATAAGCAGTGCATACCCTGTACGTCCAGACAACCCGGAAAATTGCCAACAAATTAAATGATTCCCACTTATTCGCACATTTTCCTCTTCAGATATGAAACCATAAGCGATCTGCTGTCATAAACAGCACTGAATGTGAGAAAAATGTATATTATTCATTGTTTTTGCGATTAGTGTCACTCACTTTGTGTACCCTACTCATAATCTCTGTGCACAGAACTGCTTGGTAGTATAAATACAGCAGCACGTCAAACCATGCATGCATTCGGCTTACTCAAATTCAAAATATCTTTATCAAATAAATATTATAATGATACTTTTGAATCGTCAATTGTTATTATTACATTTTATGACTCTACCACTCTACTACTCGCCACTCAACCCTTGCTTTTCTAGTGGTTTCATCAAATGCTGATGACATAAATTCGAACCCTTTTGTGTACGCTTATTGCAGACGACATAGACACTTCACCTTCAACCTATCGGCTATACAGCGTCATGGTATGCGTAGTGTACCAGGACAAATGCTGCGTGAGTCCTACTTGGTACTGGTAATACATATTTTTGTTAATTTATGTTTTTTGGATGTTATATGCCCATGTGTGCCGAATAAATATTTCTTTCTTTCTTTATACCGGAGTCCACTGCTGCAAACACAGGTCTCCCCCATTTCTGCGCCAGATATCACGATTCTCCGCTTTTCTCATCCAACCTACACCAGCAACGTTTCGCAAGTTGTTGGTCCATTGGTCCGAACGGCGTCACTACGCTTGCCAAGACGCGGTCTGCTCACCAGAACTCGTCTACTCCAACGGCCATTGGTTCTTCTTCTCTGTCGTACGGGCAGTCTCTGCAACTCGACGACAAAGCGCCTTTTTTGCGTTGGAGGGTGCAAGGCCAGATTACTCCAGTCAGCCCAGCTCCGACAAGAAATCTCTTAAAGCTTTAACCTTATTGGAGGCCTCTCCAAGGGTCCTCTGCGAGCCAAGGTTGCCTCGTCCGGTATTCGGCCACTTCACTGCATTCCAGCAGGACATGGGCCGTTTCCTCAGCCCTCATGCACGCTCTGCACATGGGGCTGTCTGTAACATCAATAGTGAACAGGTGCTTATTTAAACTGCAGTGTCCTGCCATAGTGCCAATTATCCATCCATAGGTTCTGCGACATACGTGAGACACGCTGCTACTTCAACTTGATCTCGTGAGCGATCACAAATTACATCCTGTATAATTATATCCCTGAGAGAAACCCCGAGCATAGCTCATCTTTGCCCAAAGAGCGAAACGAACTTTAAACTTGTGAACGACATAGTAGGTAGGTACTAGTAATTGTATGATAACCAAAATTTCAGAACTGGAGAATTAGCGGCATATACTTGGTTTCGCGGTCTTTCTGTTTTTATAGCTTAAACTACGTTGTATAGATATGTATATTTTACGATTTTAAAAATCTACCATTTAATATATACATTCTTGATCCAAAATTATTATTCTAATGAATATTTGCATTAAGCATTTTCAATTTGTATTTTATGTACATAATTTTAAGACTGCAAGTACCTTAATAGAGAACTTCATGGTATTGTCCTTTAAAATTAAAATACAATAAAATTACATCAATAACTTTATTTACACAATCTAATACTAAATGTAACAAATAAGTGGTCTACTTCAATAAAACTTTTCCTTTCTGTTTCAATCTGTTATCAATGATTCTCTGCTTTGTTTCAGCTTCCTCCTTCAAAATTTGTTGGTGCCTGTCTTTTGCAAACTGCAGCTCCGAACAATAATCCACAATTCTTGATGCATAGTCCCTTTGCTTCAACATTCTCAGCTTTTGCTTGTGCTGTAAGAAAAACAAAATGTGTTAAAGACACATCATCATCAGCTCATTAAACATCTTCACTGAGGGGCACTTATAGGGTGATTAGGCCTTAGTCGTCCACGCGGGCCCAGTGCAGGTTAGACGACTTCATGCACCTCTGAATATCTTCGCAGGCGTGCGCACGTTTCCACACGATGTTTTCCTTTGCCGTAAAAGCGTCGGATAACGTACATATAATTTCGAAAATTCGAAACGGTGAGATTTAAAACTCACTGTTGCCCTCTGGGTAGGAGGGCAACAGTCCACACCATTGAGCCACCGACGCTCTTCATTATAAAGATATTAATTTATAATTAATATATAATGTTAATTCACATGAGGCTGAAACTGGCAGAAAATTAAAGCAGTAAAACACAATGGCCAGGGAAAAAAGGACTTGGTCCCTGTTTTAAATAGAATATGTTAAAAAATGCTTGAAATATTTGCATGTTGCAGTCAAAGGTTATAAATGAAAACCACCTTCTTTGGTACCAAGTCTGTTTTTGTCCCTGACCATGGCATTTTTTCTGCTTCAATTTTCTACCTTTTTCAGCCTCATTAGTTCTCTTACATGGTAATTTTTTCTACTATTTTGCCTGATTCAGCTTCATAGTTTCCATGGGTACCAATATTATTTACATCTGATGAGTAGTCTACCATTTTAAATTCAACTTTCTTATTTCATACATTGGTATGAACCTATGTATATAATAACACTTACATATAATAAATTAAAAACTTGAGAGTAGCAGTAATATACATAATTTAGGTGAAATTTTGACAGCCTATGAAAAAGAATTGTTATTACCAGTAATGGTGTGGGTCGTCCATCGAGAAATGTGTAGTCAGGTCCATCAGTGAGTATGCCTTCAGAAGTGCGGTTTTCAGCCAGTCCTCTCGATGTGCGCCATTGTTTTGTCAAAGCAATCGATGTACAGCTAAATGATCTGTTCAAACCTGGAATCATTATTTCCACACAAATATTTTACTGTAATGACTCTATCAAAGTCAAAATCCATTTATTCAGATGTGGCTGACAAAAAGCATGTATGAATGTCAAAAAAAATACAATAAAAAAACATTTAAAATACCAATGTTAATCACAAAAAAATAATTTTGATACTTCGGAAAAAGTGCATTAAGGTTTTGGCTATAACTTTGTCAGTGTACTAGGTAAATAGGTTTAATATGTACATCAATGTTGTAAGGTCGCCGGAAAGTCCTGGATGAATACCTCAGATCGGCTCAAAAGGCTGAAATGATGATAATGTACATCAACTGAATTGCAATTAAACACATACAGCAAGCATAGACCTATAATACGTTTTATCTTATTATTGTATTAATAATAATCGTAAAACAAAAAAATTATAGGAAAATAGATATCAAAATCAAGCCATATATTTTTCTTACAATTGCAATGACATTAAAAATGTGAATACTTACTTTTCAATGTATTAAAGGACTTCGTTAACACATTCATTTTAAAACTTTCTAAGCCTTTCGTTATGAGTAATAAAGAAATAAAAGAAAAAATGATTTGAATTAGTTTAATATAAATATTTCGAGTTTGGTTATATCAATTTAATAAATATATATATATTAATTGATTGAACATGCATTACTGACACTGACAGTGACAGTGACAACCATCTATGTTTTTTTATTGGAACATTAGTCCAAGGAGGTTCCATATATTAATTTTATTTATTTATTTATTATTAGTAATTACATTGTAAACTTACAACTAACCTAAGCCTAGACATTTACATATTAACTTAAAATAAAATGTCTAATCCATGTATATTTCTTGCCACTAACAGACGAGTAGTAGTTTGTAGTTGTCTTGTCTGTCTGTGGATCTCTCAGGTGAATCTTCTTTCTTTTTTTTTAACTTGGTTTTTTACTAAAAAGTGTGGTAGTGATGGGACTCGAATCCAAAATTAACATTTGAATCAGTTCGACTCACAATCAAAATATTCGAATTGCGATTTGAGTAAACCTTTGATTCGAACTCAGGGTTTGGTTTGAATCAATCCGAATCAAATGATGATTCGAATAAACGATGACTCGAATCCGATTCGTATTGGTACGTAGTTCGAACCCGATTCAATCCAGTTATATTATAAAAATCATATTATTATAAAACTAGCTTTTGACCAACGCTACCCTCGCGTTAAATAGTATTATTTTTCATCCCCTTTTTTATCAACTAAGAGATGGATTTATCATAATCCTTTCATAGGTGATGACGACGACGTTCTATTAGCTTTATGCATGCAAATTGATAATATATTATTATTATATATAATGAGTGAAGTCGTTGTGTTGTGTGCATTACTTTTGATCTTCCTCTGGATATCACTTTTCTATTTTGGATAAGATATGTAAAATCCGTTATTAGCTGTAAGTTTATAATTTTGTTTTTGTTAATTACACTTATAAGAGCTGTGGATTTTGAATAAATATAATATAAAGTCTCGGCCCGATTGGATTAAAATTGACAAAGTTTTATACAAACTTTCATCCACTATTTCATACCCTTGGAGGTAGAATTAATGGCGCACTAACCAGTAGGCCCTTTTTCGAAAGCCCCCAAAACTATGCTGACAAATTACTTTCTTTTTTCTATCTTATAGATATTAATTTTTTTATCAATAAAATTTATATGTAAATTAAAAAAAAACAGCACTCTCCAGTTGGACAAAAAAAACATCGGTTATATTAAGATACAGATATTTTATATAATTATATTATTCACGTTATTTCGAACTTTTAGGTTATTGGAATGAGGTGCTCTACTAAAACAATAGGCAGGTAGGGTGTTACTAAATAAAACTAGAGAGACAAGCAACAATCAAAATTACCTGAACGTATACATAGTTAAAACCTGTTTGAATTACAATTTAGTCGATTTTTAGCGTATATTATATTAGCGTATCATATAACACAGCAATGAAACTGTTTTTTTAAGTTGTCATTTTGTTAATTTTATTCATTGCCGTCTAATAACAAACTAATTAAAATCAATCAATAATCAAAGATCAATAAACGCTTAAAGATAAAGTCATGCAAAGTCATTTATGAATAAGTAATCACAAAATTAAATAAGTTTGTCAAGACAAAACTTGAACGAACTTGACTGCTTCGTCACTCAAGTATTCTTTCCGCGCAACATTGATTCGAATCGGTGAAATTGATTAAATTCGATGAAATTTATTCGAATTAGACTTGTTGATTTGATTGGGGCGGTGTTTCAAATTAACCATATATCTCATTCGAGTCAAACTTTTTTCGCTTTGTTCGATCTAATCGAATCAAACGTCATTCGAGTACCATCAGCTATTATACCACCTTTATCTGTATTATCTATGGCCATCACTATTTTACTTTTAGTCTGTGAAATTTTGTAAATCATTACAGAACATTTCTTGAATTGTGTTTAACGCCGATTTGTGATCAATTGTGCGCTATATTCAGTGTTCTAAAGTGTTTTTCTAATATTACATTACTAAGTGCTAACTAACACTAAAGCAGGTAAAATACGTCTTGTATTCTATGCAGTGTTTTGTAAACAGATCGATTGTTTGTTGCGCCATCATCTAGCACTTTCCATCGTAGTTTCTACAGTTTTCTTCTGATATTCAGCGCATGAACCATCTTACTATAGTACAACACCAGACTTGTATTGATTTGGCTTCATTGTCAAAAAACCTTTTTCGGTCGTCAGAATTGCATCATAGTTTTTTCAGTGAAGTGTTTGTCTCAAGTGAGTATTTAATCTCCGGGAATACCCTACCATTGTACTATTACTATAGAATGCTAGTCTGTGTTTAAATTCAATGCAATTTTATCAGAAATACATATCAAGCTAACGAATTTTCTGGCACCACTAAGTACATATAAAACTCGTTTTTTTAATGTGTAAACAAGTGAGTCAATTCAACATATCGACCTTGGGTTTTGTGATCTGCTATTAATTACCGTTTCGGGCTACTTAATTTTATATTTACATAATGTTAATAAATTTTACATTTGGTTTCAAGATGATGATAAAATCTAAAGTGGTTGAACTGAAACACCAACCAAATCAAAAGTTTATTTTAATTTATAAAAATTAGGTTTAAAATATTTAAGTAACAACTCATTCAATTTTTTTATCTCTACTCCACATGATAGGAAAAGGAGTTTGTTTTTTTCTTTGATCTGCATTTTGACTACTTTTTCATCAAGTATCTTTACATGCATTTCTGAAAGTAATGTTGGATCTCCTGAGTCAAGCATCTATTGCAATGGTCAGCCAGCCAAATGGGTGATCTTAAATATCTCGAGTTGCATCATTTGTTTCCTATTTTACTATTGTAGTTAGCAACCCACCATTACATATTGTAATGACATAATGATGTATACTGCCCATTCTCACCATGGTCTTAGTGTTGGGAATGGGAAGTGTTGGATAAGTTAAAAAGTGCTAGATCGGGACAGATGGAGCTTCAATAACCAACAAAAGCACAAAATACTGAAATAAGCATAGAGTAGAATTTTTCCTTGAAAAAAAGAGCCCGCTTTGTGACCAATGAAACAGCGAGAAATGTGTAGCACAACGAAAACTTCACACTATGGTTATATTTTCAAAACATTATGAAAGGTCTACATAGCCCTTTTTGGGCTTAATAGTCAAAAGAAGTGTTCACCTTTACTAAAAAGTGCTAGGTCTAGCTGTGCTCTATAGTGATACATTTTAATATTGAATAATTTGTATAAAGATCAATCCGGAATTGAGAATGTCTAGTGGTTTATGCCCACATGCAGGTCCTGCATGCCATTAAACTGGCTGCTGAACTAAATAACCTTATAAATCAAATGTGTATTTTATTATTTGAAGTAAAATTTACTGTTTCACAATTGTCTTGGCTTGGGAATTGTGTTTTTGTTTCTGGGAGTTATACCTTATTATATTTTACCTTATGTCCATAATAATATTGTCAGTGTGTTTGTTTATTTAATATCATAATCATTTATTGGTTTAAAACTTCAATACTTATTTGCGCAGGAGCATAAACAATAGAAAATCTATTGTTGGATAGAATACAAGCTATCACTGTCATTTGAAATTCATATAATGCTTAACAGAGATCTTTGTTACAGCTCTTCAGTGACTTCGTGTAAGTTTTTCAACCGTAAAAACGGATTCCGACAAACTTAACCCTTCGGAGAAGCCGAACTACAACACAATGTGTATGTATACTATTTTATTTTATATATTAATATAACGTTTTGTTTGCACAGTTCATACTAACTGAGGATGTGGCAGAATCCAGGAGTGTATCCGGGAGGTCAATAATGTTTATTATTATTTTTCTATGTTGTCTTTTTTGCGTTGTGTTGGATAATCAAAGCAGATGATTGGATTTTGGGAATATATTCACCACTCTTTTAATAACTTTTTAATTTTTATCATATCTAATATCAGTTGAAATTAGATATGCAAAAAAAACTTATTTAAGCTGAGTTTAGTACAAATCATTGTCGAACCATCCTTTTCCTATGTCAGAAATATGTTATTGACTCAGAAACAACTCTAAGGCCTGTATTCTAGAACGAGACTCAACATTTAACTTTACTTGAATAGAGTTAGAAAGGGATATTGCTATAATATATGATAAATAGCTGAGTCTATATAAATAATGATCATGGCTTGAGTCTCGTTCCAGAATACAGGCCTAACTATTAAGATTTTATTACTGAGTTTTTCATTGGGAATGACAACTTTGAAACTTTACTCAAATGACAACATATACGTTTCTAATTTACAGTAATAAAATAAATTCAATCATGGCTTTGATTATTTAAATATAACTGTACAGCACCAGTTTCCTATGACAATTGTTGTGTCATAAATGCTAAGGCACTACTTCGGAAGGTTCCATGCGCTTTTGATGTAATATTTGTTTTCAGTGTGTAATGTTGGTGAATTTTAAAATACTATCAGTGATACTTGATATTTGTGTGTTGAATGTTGTGGATTGATTGGCGATTATACATAATGACATTAATATAACATTATGTATAAGAAATACTATCTAACAGAATGATGACACAATAACCTACAATAGAGAAGCCCCTGGAACCCACACTAATTCAAACAAAATGGGAATGGCTCATTTCTGATCATAACACACACTAAATACAATTATATACACTTAAATATTATGTAAAAATACACTGTTTTATATAGCACAGCATGTTACACTGCTAAACCACAAAATACATAATATATTATGTACTACATTTTATTTTCTAATTATAGTGCACAATGACAAATGACTTTGTATTTTTAAACCATTTTCTACCAAATTACTATATTGTGATGCAATTTTATATAATAGTGGGCATTGAGCTGAGGACTGATTCTTCAAGCCAAGGATGTCCAGTGTATCTGAAATGTTGTTTTAAAATTATTGTAGGTTTTGTCTCATTTTTTGGTTCTAAGATTGCATTTTAATAGATAAGCTCAGCCTTTGATCTTATCGAGTACAGTTATCGATTTTATCAGATAAGTGAAACGCTAGACCAAAGTGTCATTCGGTATATTTAAAACTGTCTTTCTATCTCTGACTTGGTTTAAATATGGGACGACAGTTGTTCTGTCAGACGGCCTTAAATTGCGATTCGGAGTGACAAATCATCTTTCTCTTGACAATTATGTGATTCAACCTGCTATATTCTACCTAAACAGACTTAAGTATGTGTGCGCCCACCGAAGCCCTTCTCCGCCTTATAACGCCCTTAACTGAGGTTTTAGTCCCATTCTAGGATATCTTTAGGCTCGTTGCATAAACTTCTTCATCATAACGTCGACCCATTTGGTGTTGCGGTTGAGACGTAGGCTGCCAAGGGTTCCGGGTTCGATCCCCGGGCAGTACAAACATTTTTATTGTCAATTAAAATTATTGATTATGAAATAACCTGTACTGTTATCATATTGAAGGATAAATAAACGATTTATTATTATTATTATTTGTGTACATGAACATGTCTGTAATGGTCTGGGTGTTTTCTATGTATAAATATGTATGTATTTACAAAAGAAGTATAGTATGTTTATCAGTTGTTCAATGGGTCGTGGTTTATATGGATCACGTCTAAACGGCCGATGCTATTAACCCGTTGTCTCTGTCTGTCTGGCGAGGCATCCAGAAGCAAAGGAAAACCTATTGTTTGTGACGCTTTAAGGCGTCTCGGGCAGTAAAAGGGTTCATAAACATTGACGAGGTAGCTGGCATTCTGGAATAACACATTGGCTACGTTTTACTGCGAGAATATTATTATAATATTCGCAGGACACTGCTAGTTGCGTAATAATTTTGTGAAGTCTCGTTGCACAACATTGCACCATGCCATTAAGACATTAGTGCGAGACCACAAGTATGCCTACTTGTATGTTTCTAAAAATACAAAATTGAAGTCTCATAGATTGTATGTAAGGTTGTAGTGAGATTGATTTAATGAACACTAATCATGCGAAATTACCGGCTTGTGTCTACGTCACGCGAAATTACTGATAGCATTGTCTTACGGCTGCATATTAGCTTTGTTCATATTGATGTATGAACAGGTAAATAAATATCCACTGACATTCACACAGCGCCATCTATCCCCAAGTTAAGCGTGAAGCCTGTATTTTGGGTACTAAACAACGGATAAACATACTTTTATACTTTTTTTTGGAAATACATATTATACATAGAAAACATCCAGACGGCCTTAACCCCAGTGAAATGCGAGTGTTATGCACTTCTGTGTTTTGTTAAGAGGGCAATGTAGGCAGTACAGATGACCTACGATACGACCTACGACTTAATAGATCCATGATGAAGGCTGGATAAGAAAGCCGGATATTAAGATATCTAGAACGAAATAAGGGACCCCTTTGTCCAGCAGATATGCTGATGCGATATAATAGATAGTAGAGGATAGAGAATGATGATGATGTTGAGATGCTTATAGACAAAAGTCTTTGAGCAATGCGTCCTACCAGCGTAGCGCGCTAATTCTAAATCCATGGTCCTGCCCGTACTAACATACGCAGCTGAGTCATGGACACTGACTGTGAGTTTGACTGGATGTGAAAAGCGGAGGATCGGGAAATCTGGCGCAAAATGGGGGAGACTTTATGTCCAACAGTGGACTGCGATTAGGTTGTAGAGAGAGGATAGACCCAATATTTTGACGCTAACCAATAGCTATTTAGCACGACTGTATAGACTAATTCAATGCCCTGTCGCATATCGATTACTGAAATGACTAACCCAACTTCGTTGTGTACTGACACAATGGTCGAATTCTGAAACCGTACGTTGATATTATAAAGAGAAATGTAATGAGTCATCTTTAACACAATAAGCATAACTTATTTGCATTTCCCAAGACTTGGACTACTGTAGTGGATTAGGAATCCAGATTTTCTTACTCCAACTATACTATTTAACAAAATTTTCCCAAGGATTAAGAAGAAGGTCATGGTTAAGTAGACTGACTCTCTCTCTCTTCTTCAACCTATTGCAGTATTTTGCGCCAGATATCCCGGTCTTCCGCCTTTAGACTGACTACTTAAGACTAATTTTATACTTATAGTGATGTAAGACATCTGCTTTGTCATCATTTAACATGCCCATAGCCGTGCTGTGTGGGAATACCTGTACCTGCAGTGAAACTTTACAGGCTGATAATTATGAAAGCATATTTAATTACGACGTTTTTGAAATAGATAAGGATAAAATAAGTAATAAACATTCCAATCATTGCAGCTCATGATGCTGAAAGAAGTCCCTAATATAAATTACACCCACGCGAACCGATCCTAAAAAGTCAACATCCATCGGCTTCCCCCCGCTTTGACGTCCGTAATATCTGGGTGTGGGCCGAACTACGATTTTTCTTTTGTCTACGATAATTCTAATTTTGTACCTATTAAGATCTCAATCTAAATCGATATTTTTAGCTTGTTACTTTATTTTTTATTTATTTAGATGTTGAAACTAAGAAATGTATGACCGTTTGTTTTCTATAATAATACTAATATACACGAGCGTGGGTAGCTTATTGTGTGGACTGTTGCCTTCCGATCTGGAGGCGCAGGTTCAAATCCGACACATACAATGTCTTTTCGAATTTTCGAAATTATATGCACACGCACGCCTGCGAAGAGAGTTTAAAGTTGTGCGTGAAGTTGGCCAATCCCACTGGGCCCGCGTGGACGACTAAAGGCCTAATCACCTTTTATGGGTAAGCTCTTACTCCCTTACGGGTAGGCTCGTGCCCCTCAGTGGGGGCATTATAATGAGATTATGATGATGACTCATCAATACTGATTAGCTAAGTGGTGGGAGTATAGTTATGGTAATAAAAGATTCTATAAATATTAAAATAGACGTAGCGATAATAAAAAAGCTGCTTTGTGACGTTTTTGTAAGAGTTTTGCAAGCTCACTTAATACGCATGAGAGATCAATATTTGGCACTCCCCCAAAGTATAAAACAGCGCTTACATTAATGTAGAGAGATGAGATTGCCTAGTTGTTATTACAAGGACATAGATAAATCTACAAGTAAAAAATATCAAATCGGTCTCGATATGTCATTGAGTCTTCCCCTATCAAAATAGAAATAGGTTTTCATTTATTTATTTGAATTGCATAACATATGTATTTAATAAGATCTTACATTATTGGGTTGTGAACATATGGACCCTGAAAGGGCGTCGCAATTTAACATTAACATAAAATTATAACTACATAAAAAGGCTTTATTTAAAATGTCTCTTCAACCTATCGCTATCCGCTGTTGGACATATGTCTCCCCCATTTTGCGCCAGATATCCCGGTCTTTCGCTTTCCTCATCAGCCTCTACCATGTTAAAAATTTAACATTTAGGAATCTGAGAAATCACAGACGGATTGCAAAATCTGGCCGCAAAGTCTGGCCTTTAAATTATACAAGACATTATATTAACGAATAAGATGAGCTGATATTCATCCAAAATGATATCGGTATTTTCCACCAGCCGTAATAAAATACCAAACCTTATTTTTATAAAAGCGCATCTTTTTTTATATGTCGTTATTGATCACTTTTATTTACTTGCAATATTGTATTTTAAAATACACTGAAACCATAAATAATTAGGTCATCTGATGATAGGAGCAATGACGTCACAATCAATAATCTCATACAAAATATATGGACAACGTTCTTTCTTGTCATTCATAAAAAGTGCGTCAACGATTACGTGTGTAATACCCATTCTTTTTAAATTATTTTTACCAGAGAAAAGGTCACAAAGAAGACATTCCCTGCTAAAAATTCCTGGAAAAAGCTTGTTTGGTTTTTATAAAATTCTTATGTCCCACTTATTTTTAATTCCTTTGGGGTATTCAATATTGCATTATCCGCGTCTCGATGGTTGACCTCCGCATATTAATGTAGGTCGTGGATTTGGTCTTTGGGAATGCAACGCTTTACTGGCTCGAACCAGTTTAATCAAAATAAATTCACCTTTAAAACGACATTTGTATTCGGGAATTAAATAGGAACCATAGGGAGCCATAAGTAGTTTAGTAAACCTATCAAAAACATAAAGAAGTGAGATCAAAATGGGTACCAAGTTCACTGGTCAGTGAAATTTACTTTTAACAACATAAAGTATATAATTTCGTCATAATAATGTATTGTAGCCTAAGGTTTCACAAATTCCGATATGGCAGTAGGTGATGCTGATGACTCATAAATAATAAACCAGTCCATCATCATCATCCATCAGACATTTGTTACATACGATCCATTGGTGTAACGGTTGAGACGTCGGCTACAACATCAAGGGTTCCGGGTTCGATCCCGGGCAGTACAAACTTTTGTGTGCATGAACATGTTTGTTTGCATTGGTCTGGGTGTTTGTATAATATGTAAGTATTTACAAAAAAATGTTACGTACATATGTTTATCCGTTGTTTAGTATCTATATTACAGGCTAATGCTTAGTTTTGGCTTGATGGCCGCTGTGTGAATGTTAATAGACGTTTATTTATACGTCACCACTTTCACCGCGGTTGCAACTTGCACTGGATAATTTATATTATCTTGATAATTTACAACTCTAACTTCAACTTATCTGACAGATTTGGCTATATCGCTAGTAGAACAAAACCATTGAAAGTTACTTGTTTAAGAAGGCAAAATGTCTTTTGGTTCCTTTCGTCAAGGAATATTAAACAAATAAATAACTACAGACGTTGACACAGCGCCATCTAGCCCCAAACTAAGCATTAGCCTGTTATATATGGATACCAAACGACGGATAAACATACTTAGATACTTTTTTTTGTAAATACAATAATATTATGCATAGAAAACACCCAAACCAATACAAAAAAACTGCCCGGGGGTCGAACCCGGAACCCTCTGTGTAATAGCCGACGTCTCAACGATTACACCAGATGGGTCGTCAATAACTTTCCATGTTCAGCTACTTACCCCGTTTGTGTGTAACCTTCATACTTATTATCGGTTGTTGACCCGTTGACACATGTCTACTGCATGAAGGTTTGCTGTCTGTTGGTATAGATTATTCTAGCTTTATAGGTTTCCTTTGACTGCTTAGTCTCTCAGTGTGTGTACCCTCCACAGACATCAGAATATACATTAGACTGGACAAGCCGCCAAGTTTATAGGCAGTCCCAGTGTCGCAATTTCTTTTCGGTTCTTACCTGTGAAAAGTTATTATATTTATTGGTAAATTTACTGATTCATTGCGAAGATGGCATGTTACAATTGCACAGGATGGCATTTTGGAAAAAAACGGTAATTTCTTCTAATATTCGTGCGTCTTGACTCGTCTCACAGAGCGTAAACTGGTAGCCAGTGTATGCTCGTTGAGCTTACAGTTGTCGCACTTTAAACGCGGCTTGCCCCATCTCCAGTATTGGGAAATCTGTGGTACCCTCGCACGCTGCAAAGAGATTCAAAGGTTGTGCATGAAGTCGGCCAAACCGCACTGGGCCCGCGTGGACGACTAAGACCTAATCACCCTTTATGGGTAGGCTCGTGCCCCTCGGTGGGGACGTTTAATGAGCTGATGATGAAACCTTAATCTATTAAATGAGAAATAGTCATTGTTAGAGGGAGAGTGATTTCTTTATAAGATACGGACTTATATATTCAGGATTTTTTATTTGTCACATATAACCTACTACATCATCATCAGCTCATTAAACGTCCCCACCGAGGGGCACGAGTCTACCCGCATAGGGTGATTAGGCCTTAGTCGTCCACACGGGCCCAGTGCGGATTGGAGGACTTCACGCACAACCTTTAAATCTCTTCGCAGGCGTGCGCAGGTTTCTCACGATTATTTCCTTCACCGTAAGAGCGTCGGATAACGTACATATATTTTCGAAACACATTAGTACGTGTCGGGATTTGAACCTCGGCCCTCCCAGCAGGAGGGCGACAGTTCACACCATTGAGCCATCGTCGCTCTTACCTACCTACTACATATTATCATAAAATACTATCTCGAGTGACGGATTCAGTATGATATCGACTGGTGGCCGACCGATGCGTCACTAAAGTTATTATTTCGATACACGTAGTATTTTAAGGTTGCCATGCTGATAAGAAATCTACCTTTATTTAAAAATGGCAATAAGTCGTTGATAAGATTATATCATTTGTACTGAACTCTCTTTACTTTTACGTTATTGTAAAATGCAGTTTTATTATACACTTTGTGGTGACTCGATGGTAGACTCGGTGATGAGTCGTCTAAGTAGGTACCACCGCAGTGCCAAATATCATCGTGTAAAATAGGAGTGTTGCATTTTTTTGTATTGGGATGGGGGCGCAGTGTGGTATTGATGGAGAATAATAACTTTAATCAGTTATTGGCCTCCAGAGCGGCATTCAATGCCGCTCTGTAACGATCAGGCGTATCACTTACCATCAGGTTAGCGTCCTGACCGTCCACTTACACTTTGTAACATAATAATAATGGGCCACTATTTAGCCCGTGAATCTTAAGGATTTCGAAAATAAATAATAATCTATGCTAATATTATAAAGCTAAAGAGTTTGTTTGTTTGAACGCGCTAATCTCAGAAACTACTGGTCCGATTTGAAAAATTATTTCAGTGTAAACGGTTAAAGTTTCGCAAAAGTCATGTATGAGAGTATTGTTACCCTTTTAAAGGTCTACAAAAAGTCCGCGACAGCATATGTCTATATTTTAAGGTTAGCTCACTATAACATATTTTTTGCTAAAAAATTTTTCTTAAATAATGCATCATTTTGCGAAGCTATTTTAATAAATATGATATCAATCCTTATCCAAATAAATACTTTATTTATCACAAGTATTTCATTTTAACAAAATTGCCCTATACGTCATTCAATTTAAATGAATATCTTATGAGATATCGCAGTTTTGTTAGTTAAAACTATATAAAAGAAGTAGCGGGTTAAAGAGAGCGTTAGGCCAAAGTAACTATTCCACGCGGACGAAGTCGCACGCAAAAGCTAGTAGTACAATAAAATTGTAGGCTTCCGTGAAAGAAATCGCAGCTTCCTTGAATTTTGTTCATTTGATAAACTTAGATATTCAAAATCAAAAGTATAATTATTCAATTTATGACCATAAAGAAGACTTAAGAATGTCAAATTTAATTCTACCTCTGGTTCGGACTGTTGTTATCTACTGAGGAGAATCCAGCAAGAAACTCAGTATTTACTCTTTTCAAAACTTTGTAAATGTTTACAATATTTTTGTTAATAAAACTAATTATATAAATCAAAGATGCTTTAATACAATTCCATTGATAAAATAGTCAAATTAAATTATAATAATTTTATATAATTTAACTTTGGAAAAGTCTCTCAGAGTTAATATAAAACTAAGAAACCATTCGTGTCTGCGAATTGCCTCACAAATGCTAATAGGACAGTTATTTACTTGATGGACCGGACCTACTTCATTTGTGGTGAGATGCTGACTGGTAGATTAACTGAGCTTCTTTTATTACCTATATAGGCCAAAAAGACATAATATACTTTCGTTCTTGTTACGATAACGTAAAGAAATTCACCGTTTCAAAAGTTGATCAATAAACATAATTGTATTTACACAATTGGTTCATATTAGTGGCGTCATTTAGTTGTGGTTGACGCTAAGTCTGCAAATATCTAAAAATACTCCCAATTTAAGCCAAGACTACTGCTACTACTTTGTATTAATATTGTGTAGTTCGGGACGTACCTTGCTATCGTGTACTGTTTTTATATTTATAATTTATATATATATTTTTTCTTTTTCGAACTGACTTCTTCTGTTGGCCGCAGATAGCCGCAGATGGCCTTTAGAGCTTCACAGGGCAATTGGCGAGCGCTGATGGCCTCTCAGCATTAAAGATAGTAGTCGTTAACGACTAACCACTAATCCGCTTTGTACCCGGCGTGTTGGGTGACTTATATTTCTCATCCACCCTAAATGAACTTTCTTTGCATTATCGTTTCATCGTAACATTGGTGTAGGGTGTGGACTTTGATACTCACACTTAGATAAAAATGAACTAACTAAAATGCACAAGTGACAAAGATATAATTAAACAAAAATGTCCGATCCACTTGACACATACGTTGACTTAATATGCGCACACTTTTAAAGTGAAATTGTGCATCTAGTTAGTTTATTGTTTATCCTTAGATAACAATCAACATCAATTTGGATTCTGAGTCTTAACTCCCCTTGTAAAAATAGCTAAAAGTTACTTTCCCATAAGTACTCCTCGTGCAATTTAGGTAACATGGTGAAAACCTTGTAAAAATATCTTTCAAGTTACTTTCACCATAAGTACTCTCGTGCAATTTTGGTAACATAGTATAAACTTGTAAAAAATATCTTCAAGTTACTTCACCATAAGTACTCGCCTCGATTTAGGTTACATGGTGAAACCTTGTAAAAATATCTTCAAGTTCTTTCACTATAGTAACTCCTCGTGCAATTTTAGGTAACATGGTATAGAACCTTGTAAAAATATCTTCAATTGTTTCACCCATTGAGTACTTTCCATGTACGCTCGTCAATTTAGATAACATGGTCAAAACCTTGTAAATAGCTTCAAGTTGCTTTCATCCATTAAGTACTCCTCGTGCAATAGGTTAAAATTACTTTCAACTAAGACTTCTCGTGCATTTAGGTAACATGGTATTAACCTTGTAAAAAATACTTCAAGTTGCTTTCACCATAAGTATTTCCTCGTGCAATAGGTTAAAATTACTTTCAACATAAGTCTTCTCGTGCACTTTAGGTAACATGGTATAACCTTGTAAAAATAGCTTCAAGTTGCTTCACCATAAGTACTCCTCGTGCAATAGGTTAAAATTACTTTCAACATAATACGTCTCGGTGGCATTTTAGGTAACATGGTATAAACCTTGTAAAAAATAGCTTCAAGTTGCTTTCACCATAAGTACTCCTCGTGCAATAGGTTAAAATTACTTTCACCATAAGTACTCCTCGTGCAATTTAGGGAACATGATGAAAACCCACACTATTGGTTTGGGAGTAATTTATCCACTAGTGTACGGTCACGGGCTACAAGAGATGTGGTAGATTTAGTTCTTAATTTTTTGACGATTCAAAAGTTTAACTATTCAAAAGATTTTTATAGAATAAAGCATTTTAGTTTCTGAAAAGAAATTACAAATAATAAAAAGCATGAACCGTAACCTAATTACGTAATATAGTTTGTCGATCCATCGGGGCATTGGTCTGTATTAAAATAAATGAATTTACTAGTTGTTACAAATAACAATAACCCCTTAAGGGTAAAACCGCATATAAACAAATACTTAAAAGGGAAAAACCACATATAAACAAATGTGTAAAACCTAATAAATGAATTTACTATACTTGCTACAAATAGTATCTGCTTAAGGTAAAAACCACATATCTCATTATTGTGTAATAACCAGTGTCAAGGTCGAGTTTACCCACATGAGCAATGTTTAGTTTCAGGAAAACAAAACAGTTAATCTGTCAGCTTGTTGTTTTAAAGAGATACAAGTTCATAGACATCAATTATGAATTTATGAATCATTATGACGTAGATAAAACACAATATTTAGTTTCCCGTTATGGTAATATTGCCTATATAGAACAATGATGTAAAAAAGTATAGATTCGTGATATGCTCACAAAACAATCGAAAAAAGTGTTTCGAATGCAGCGACAGCAGCACACATATTTCAAATGAGCGTACATTTAGGTACCTAAACAAAAGCCTACAAATTGTATTCTCTTTGGCGGTTCGTTTTTGAGGCACGGATGGCGTATCTACCTTTATATATACAGAATATCATTGATAAACGTAGCATTACTGTGCTTCCGTGATAGGAAATGTTATACTCGGTTCGCGTAAAGTCCTCGGTTCGATACCCTGTCTGTAAAAATATTTGCATATTCCCTGGATTTTGCTGTTCTGGATTACACGTAGTGTCAAAATACTAATACGAATCTTTAATTGCACGTTAATAATATCTTTATTAGCACAATTGAGGAATCTGATCTTTATTTTGGTATTTTACGGTTTCTTGGGTAGTATATGATACTTTTTATGATTCCACAGGAAAGGAAAAATGAAACCATTAAATTATAAGTATATACTTAAACCACATTTGCAAGTATCGAGCATACTTAAAACAGTGAATTTACATACGATAAAATATATATAATTTTATCGTATGTAAAGTAAAAAATGATTTTGATACTTAACACTCATTTATATAAAATATTATGAATCACACAACTGGTTTAAGTGATTTTTCTAAACATATTTTATACTTATACAAATCAAAACAAATTATATAAGAAGAAACTTTACACTTGTTAGTTCACGTTCACACAAAATCTAATGCCACACAGTACATGTAAATATGCTAATGCAATGCTATAAATATGACACCACTGCAACCTGTCTTGTGCACCGTATCATGTGCCACGTATGCGTCTGACTGCATCCAACCGTTGCAAGAGTGCACTTTCTAACTTAATTACCACAGACGAAGTTCGCACTTAGTTCGAAAGTCATGGTATTCATACTAATATCCTTAAACGTAACTTAAAAATGACACAAGATTTACAATTCGAAATGTCTTCATTTATGTAAGAAAAAAAAAACATTAGGTTGAAAATTCGTAATATCTTCATTCAAGTTTAGACAAACTAAAAACGTAAAACAAATTGTTCAATTAGTACCTATTGTCTTTTGTTCTCTCAACATGCACACAAAAAAAAAACAAAGTAACTGTTGGCGCGACTTGTCACAAAAACGGCGGGAAGTTTTTGATATGTATCTTTGTATCATGGACGGATTGTCATTAATACAGGAAAATGTGACCCCAAAATCACAGTTGCTGTCTATGTCTTTTGACAAATAATTTATGATATTTTTGCTACATTAATTTGAATGTTTTAAACTAGAAATATGTAACTGAAACGGGAGGAAAATATTCAATTTTGGTTTAAGATAGAGGACGTGTCCGAGCATAAATCATAAACAATAATATTTGTAAATAACAATTCAAGTTACCATTTTCAAGTAAAATATAATTTTAACTATAGCTTAGGTAGGTACTTCTCTATGGTAATTAACAATCAGGTGCTTTCTGTATGTCTCTTTCAATGTTGAATGTGAAATGCTGTACAATACTGCCAATAGGATAGTTTATTAATAGTTTTATGGAAATGTATTATATTAATACCATAAACACATCGACACAAAAACTAGCATTTGGTAACATCGAATGATGGTACAATTATTTTGTATCTTAAGTATATAATAATGAAGTACAAAAATAATGAAAAAGTTTTGCATATCGTCGCTTAACAAAAATCCCACCACCCACCAATCCAGTTTTGTTTACATTCCAAATTAAAATAAAATGGTGCCTAACTAATTTATAAAATAAACATGAATATTTAAAATTAACGTAGTATTTGTATAAGCGACGATAGTCGAACTTTCGTATTTGCTTTCCATTACATAATCCGATCTGGTAGTATCGCACAGCTACAAAATACTCACGTCCTTCCCACTAACATTCGTATTCTAATCATCCAGATCAGAATCAAGGTGGTTACCCTCAACCGGGCGGTTACCCGCAACCGGAGGGTTACCCGCAACCGGGCGGTTACCCGCAACAGGGAGGTTACCCCGCACCCGGCTATCCTCAGCCAGGTTACGGCCCGCCTCCGCAACCCGGTTTCCAACAGCCGGGGTATGGTGGTGCTGGATATGGTGAGGTAAGTTAACTTGAATTTTACGTAATTTTTCGTCGCTATACGAGCTAATAAGATTATGAACAAACCCCTAAACAAAACATTCGACTTTATTATGTTGTGGTTTATTTATTTATGATACACAAACAGGATACATTACATGAAAACATAAAAAGAAAACAGTTCACTGGACAGGACTGTAGTCTAGGGACGGTGGTGTACACAGCGTGATTACTGAACTTTTAAAAATATAATAAAGCTAGAAAAATACTTATAAAACAGAGAACTAACATTACCTATAGCTACCTAGTAGGCAATGTTGAATATTGCAGTATATAAAAAAAACTAGTGAGCCACGATATTATGGTAACGTATGTCAAATGTTGATAATGAAGCATAGTGAAAGGTATTTTTGTAATGCACATATTTAGAAATACTTCGGTGAGTCCTATTTAGAGTTGCCAACTATACTGTTAACAATATTCTACTGTTTGAACTTTCTAAAATACTGTTCAATATTCTACAAAGACCTGAATATACATTACTTCTTGTAAAAATAGTTGGCAAGCCTAGCCCTGTTATTTAAAATGTTCGTAGCAGTAGGTATAAGAACATACACTCTTCAACCAATCGTAGTTCACTGCCGGATATGTTATGTCTCCTCCATTCTGCGTCAGATATCTCAGTCATACGCTTTTCTCATCCAGCCTCCACCAGCAAACACTCGCGAGTCATCAGTATCAAAGAAACTAATCATTAATGATGAGCATAGTACTTGGTTAGTAATCCCAAATAACTCGGTGTGAATGCCGAGTATACTTTGTTTAAGAAAATCAATTTATTTCAGTGAATAGAATTTAAACAACAGTGTTATTCAAAAAGTATTTATCAGTAATTAAGAATCCGAGAAACTTGGAAATAACGAACTCGGTTGAAAAAAAGAACGGCTTGTTACTTGGCAAAAGTGTTACTCGGCGCATCTCTACTAATAATACACCGACGCTCCGATCGGGGAATAAACCACGACCATGATAATGACTAAATGTCATCATCATTGTTTTTGTAGTTGTTAAAACCTCTCTGCATATACCTAGTACATTGTCCCATTGGGGAAATCCGTTATAATATCATAAAACTGCGTGATAACAGTATATTGTGAAACCACGTAACAATGTATGACGCTCTAATGATGAAGGAAAAGATCGCGAGGAAACCTGCGCACGCCTGCGAAGAGATTCAAAGGTTGTGCGTGAAGTCGGCCAATCGGCACTGGGCCCGCGTATACATCCTTTTTATTTTAGAAAAATAAAGCAATGTTTTATTCCTCGGCGGCCGCGCTTCGCCTGACTTACCAAAGATAATTTATGTTATGTTTTACTGCGAGAGAAAATCTTATAACGTGGTAAATACTTCCGGGAACAGCTAATCGTAAATAAATATACTAGTTTTAGTAAGGTAAAATAGGTATCTAATAATTAAATAATAATTATTAAATAAATAATAATTAAATAATAATAATGGCTACTACACCAATGGAACTACCCATTTCGATCGTTTTTTTCTCTCTGCATATGTTATCAGCGGGTTATCAAACGTTATCGCATATTATGAGTAACGAGCACAAGCGATACATCAAATGTGTTTGTGTTTTTAAACCAGGACCATGTCTCAGGTAAAGTGTGGAATGTTCTGGAAAATTGTGATTTACAGTTAAATATTTGTGAAAATGTTTCTATATAATGGAAGAAATCTATGCGCTATTTACGGTTAAATATTTGTGAAAAATTTTCTATATAAGATTGAGGCCTGTATTCTAGAAAGAGACTCAAGCATTAGTAATCTTTACTTGAATAGAGTAGCGCTCTATACGATAAACAAACAAACAAAAAAATATTTATTCAAATAAATCTGTTACAGATACTTTTGAATCGTCAATTGTTATTATTTTTATATGACTCTACCACCGGTTCGGAATAAGTAGGATCTTCGAGAAAAGCCGGCAAGGAACTTTTATATCAGTGGTTACAGATTAAATAGCGACCTTTCTAACTCAATTTAAGTAATGATCAACGTTGAGCCTCGTTCTAGAATACGGGCTAGTCTTATGTTTAAAGATTATGGATGAGGGGTTTGTAGCAGCTTCCTGTTTATCTGTTACTGTTTGTTTAGGGTTTTGTTTTTACACCTTAGCTGAAATAGTTAACTCTTTTACAATATACTTGAGCATTTCGCACGAGATGACGTGCGAGAACTCAGCCCCCAAAGTTTGGTTTTATAAATTTCCTCCCTATGTCACCGTATAACGTTTAACCCGAACTCAACGTTAGGCGGACGTTATATTTGATATTACAACAGCGAAACACATACACAAGTCGTCATCAATCATCATCATTAGCAATTTCCTTGTGTTTGAAATAAACATACCAACTTTAAGAACATACTGATAAACCTTGTTACAGACTCTGAACTTGATGATACTGTATGAGAAGGCTGCAATGGGACGTAATAAACTGTTTGATTGATTGTGATACGTTTATTAATGTGAATATTGTGGTTTTGCAGCCTCCTGGTTACGCGCCGCCCGGCAGCCTGGGAGAGGATGGCGAGGTCAAAGGGTTCGACTTCACCGATCAGAGTATCAGGAAGTCATTTATACAGAAGGTAAATATTCCCTCTATAATATTGTATAACTTGAACTAATTGAACCTGGTTGAATACAAGATTCGCCTTAGTGAAAGTGTCAACCTTTCTTTCGCTCATTAACCTATCGCAGTCCACGCATGATATAGGTCTTCCCCATTCTGCGTATATTATATCAGATATGCCGGTCTTTCACGTTCTTCATTCAGCCTTCAACAGCAACCTTGCGCAAGTTGTCGGCCCGGAAGGCATCCTACGCTTGCCTAGACGTGGTCTCCCAAAACTCGTCTGCTCCAACGGCCATCGGTTCTGTTGTATACGTGACCAGCCCACTGCCTCCTTAACTTTCTGATCCGAAAAGCTATGTCGACAACTTTAGTTCTCTCTCAAATAACAAAATCATTTCTGATTCTGACAGGGAAACCCGAGCATAGCTCGCTCCATTGTCCTTTAAATTTGAGTTTTCAAATAGTTCGTTACAGTCAATGTTGTGAAACAATCGATAGATTGAATTATCGATAGTGGACTATTGAGCTTCAACACGATACAGTATTAATGTGGTTTTTCGGCGCCATTTCCAGGTGTACTCGATATTGCTGGTGCAGTTGCTCGTGACGATGAGTTTCATCGCGTTGTTCGTGTTTGAGAAGCGCACCCAATTGTGGGTCGCCCAGAACCGTTACACCCTGTAAGTATAATTATATGTTAACAACCATTTGTCGGATTCTTTGTACTAGGTGATAGACTTGGTACTGAGTCGTCTAGGTAGGTATCACCGCGGTGCCAGATATCATCCCGTGAAATCACTTCTGTGTTTCGGGATGAGGTCACTGTAGCTTGTAAAATTACCGGGTATAAGACACAACATGCTGTCTCGGGTGTCGGGCGCAGTGCGGCATTGATGGAGAATAATAACTGTTTATCAGTTGTTGGTCTCAATCAATGCCGCTTTGTCATGGTCAGGCGTATCACTTACCACCAGGTAATCAAACTGAACGTCCCGTTTACCTTGTTATAAAAAAAAGAAAATTTAACATAAAGTTAGTTGACATCATGAATTAACAAATAGGCTACGCTTATGAAGCTGAAACTGACAGAAAATTGTAGCAGAAAGAACGCTATGGTCTACTATGGTCAGGGACAAAAAAAAATTGGTGCCAAAAAAAGCTGCTTTTATTTATAACCTCTGACTGCATGTGCATATATTACAAATATTTCTGAACATATTCTGTTAAAAACAGGGACCAAGTCCTTTTTCGTTCCTGGTCGCGTTTTTTCTGCTAGTATTTTGTGCCAGTTTCAGCCTCATGCTACACTTTACTGAGGTAAAATATACTACGAGTAACACCGCGGGGCACAGATTGTAAAACATCGATTATTTCTTTAAAACGTGATATTATAAGCACTTTACTTTTTTAACCCTGCCCAAGCCCTAATTCAAACGTTCTGGATTTTTAAAGGGTTAATAGTAATGAGTTTTTGAACGTTGCCAGATGGATCGCGCTCGCGGTGGTGCTTGTGAGCATGATAGTAATGATATGCTGCGAGTCGGTGCGGCGCACCTCGCCGATGAACTTCATATTCCTGTCGATCTTCACGCTGGCGCAGAGCTTCCTGCTCGGCGTCACTTCCAGTGTGTACGAGACGGAATCGGTGAGCCGCTCATTTGTCTGTATACCACACACACACACACATATATACAAACTTGCACAAGCACACAAACACACGTACACACACTCACATACACACGTACACACACACGTACACACACACACGCATACACTCACACGCATACACATACACTCACACGCACACACATACACTCACACGCACACACATACTCTCACACGCACACACATACACTCACACGCACACACAAACTCACACGCACACACATACACTCACACGCACACATACACTCACACGCACACACACACACACACACATACATTCACACACACACATACACTCACACGCGTTTATTCGATGTGTGACAGTTCGTGTTTCTTTATTACCAGTCTGTCTGATTATCCGAATTTTCGATTATCCGATTCGAACCCGGTCCCAATTAATTCGGATAATCAGCATTCTACTGTAATAAAATACTCTAATTATTAATTTATATGTTATTAAAATTTATTATTATTATTAATTATAATAATCGTCGTCGTCGGTGGCTCAATGGTGAGGACTGTCGCCTTCCTACTGGGAGGTGAGGTTCAAATCCCGACACGTACCAATGTATTTTCGAATTTTCGAAAATATATGTACATTATCCGACGCTTTCCGGTGAAGGAAAACATCGTGAGGAAACCTGCGCACGCCTGCAAAAAGAGATTCGAAGGTTGTGTGTGAAGTCGTCCAATCCGCCGGGGCCCACGTGAACGACTAAGGCCTAATCACCCTATACGGGTAGGCTCATGCCCCTCGGTGGGGACGTTTAATGAGCTGATGATGATGATGATGAAAATTATTATTATTTTAACTAATTGTGTTTATTTGCAACTCTCCTAGGTGATGATAGCGATCGGCGTGACTGCGGCGGTGTGTCTGGCTCTGACACTGTTCGCATTCCAAACCAAATGGGACTTCACCACCATGGGCGGGATTCTGCTGTGCGCCGCCGTCGTCTTCTTGCTTTTCGGTGAGTTCACTTATTTATCGTATGGGAAATGGCAAACATCATTCGAGACGATCACTCGCAGGTGTGTCGGGAGCCACTTATATTTAATAATAATAATAAATCTTTTTTAAGTAAAAACAATTACATGTTAACCCTTACCAGTAGTCCCTAAACTAGGGCAGCCTGTATTTTAGGGACTAAATTATAACCTCGGCTGAGAGGTCCGAGCGCTCCGTCTCAGAACAGAACCTCCCGTTTTGAAGTCGGTTAAAAATATCTTGAAGTCTATTGGCAAATAGGGCTTTATTCAGCATTGGCCTGCTTGATTTGACCCTAATTTCAATGAATCTCTTTTAGCTCAAAAATAAAATAACAGTAACATGTTTGGACGCATGGAACTAATACAAAACTTAACGATAAATAAGTTTTTTTTTAATTGGATTAAAATTAAACGAAATTGACCTTTTTCTTTTCCAGGCATAATAGCGATATTCTTCCCACGCGTGAAGATACTCCAGCTGGTGTACGCTTGCGTCGGTGCGTTGCTGTTCTCGTTCTACCTCGTCTACGACACACAGCTGATGATGGGCGGCAAACACAAGTACTCGATATCGCCCGAGGAGTATATCTTTGCGGCGCTCAATCTCTACCTGGACATTATTCAGATCTTCATGGCTATACTCCGTATAGTTGGGTTTGCTCGCGAATAAACTAGTTCCACTGGTTAACTTGTCAAACTTAGTTCAGCTGGTTAAACTAGTTCTAGTTTTAACAAGTTGGTCTAGTTAAATTACTTAAACTGGTTAAACCAGTCGAACTAGTTCCGCTGGTTAAACTAATTCTAGTTAGTTGAACAAGTTCGACTAGTTTTATTAGTTAAACTAGTTACACTGGTTAAACCAGACGAACTAGTTCCGCTGGTTAAACTAATTCTAGGTAGTTGAACAAGTTCGACTAATTAAATTGTTAAACTAGTTACACTGGTTAAACTACTCGAACTAGTTCCGCTGATTAAACTAATTCTAGTTTGACTAATTCGACTAGTTGACCTAGTTATATTAGTTTAATTAGTGCCACTAGTTACATTAGTATAACTAGTTTGACTAGTAGTGGATGGTGTATTTAACTAGTGCGACTAGTTGTGAATGGTGTATTCAACTTGTGGACTTGTGCGGTCGTTGTTTTGGTTCTATGAGAATTTTATTTAATTTCTTTTTTAGTTATTGGGAATAACAAACAGTTACACATTGTACGTTTACATATTACAAAGTACATAAGAATGATAAAAATTATATTACACAAACTAGTGTTAAGGTTCGCAATGGCTATGCTATGGGTGGAGATATGTTCCGGAACGATAAAAGCTGATGATAAGTTAATAGTTTCTGTAATATAATTATTTATTTAGAAACTTCAACACTTTCAAATTGTCATTAAAAGTAATGTTTCTTAATTTTATAATGTTATCCTATGAATTTCTATTGTTTGATTGAAAGCAAATCTACTTAAGTTAAACTCGTTTCATGGCAACGACTGCACGAGTCGACTAGTTGATAGTACTTTCTGTCACAGCTAAGTTGTGAATGTTACGGCTGGCTAGTATTAACGATTAGTGCCCAAAATGATTTCACTGGTAAGGCTTACACTTAAAACTTACTAGTTGCATTAAAAAGTAGTAGACTTTATTCAATGGTTCGCCACCATTGACTCTTGTGCTGAAAACTTTTTAATAATTTCTTCTATGACTTCACTATAACCACTTGTCGATGGTCGTAATAAGTAGGCTATAAATAGTACGGGGAAAATAGTGCGATATTTTTCTTCTTACGAGCTTTTCAACATTATTTAGTTATATTGCGCTTAATGCAAAATTATTATTGAGGGCAAATAGGTCAGTCAAATTATCATGCACTAGTCCAACTAGTACTTACTAGTGAAATTGGGCACGCGATTATACTAGTGTCGCTATTTTTGTTTAAAGGAAGAATATTTTTTTGTAGCATTCCTTTTGTCGTAGCATATTTACTTTCACTCGGGAAGCGTATGAAGGTTTTGTATGTGGGATAAGGAGAAGTTTGTTCCGCTTGAAAGTAAATAATGCTTGTAGCTAAGGTACACGACCGTTTTCAATTTTATAGTTAAGTTCACAGTTTAGAGTTACCGCACTATCGATAGTCGATCTCGGAAATCGTCTCGGTAGACATCATCACATGTAGTATCGACATTATCGATACATTGTTCGACATTAAGCTTCGATAATTTTGATACTACGGGTAGTATTTGGTGTGTGTCGAAAGTATTCATGCTTACGGGGCGGGGCTATTGTTATATCAATAGTATCGATACAATTTTGTACCACTATCGATAGTAGTCTATCGAGTGACAACACTAGTTTACATATTGTTTGACGAATTGAATTGAAGGTCTTGTCTAGAATATCAGATGTTTTGTGATGCTATCGACGATTTTATGTTTTGTATTATGTTATCAAGTCTAACTACTTAATAAACTATGACGCGTGTTTTTTTTTTCTAATATTGAAAACGGTCGGGTTAACCAGGCAATTCTAACCATGTTACCTATAGATGTTTTTTTATCTATTGCCTGGCGAAGTGTATATTTGAAGATTTATGACTGTCTCGTGTTTGTTTATTTCGACTTTTGTAATGAGTAATGTTTTGTTTTCACTTATAAAACACTTGGGCTCTGATCAACTTCGTCATAAATTCTGGATAGCTTACGTTGTTGATTAGTATGACACATTTTAAATAATAGACGTCATATGGACGTCTATTATTTGTCTGGAATTTATCTAGAAGTGGAATTAGGGGTCTTAGGTCTTAGACTCAACCTCGATCTTTGCTTAAATCGAGTTAGTAAGGGATGGCACTATTTATCGTATAGAGCGCTATCCCTTTCTAACTATTCAAGTAAAAATCAACGCTTTAGTCTCGTTCTAGAATACAGGCCTTGCATGGTTACGATTAATATTTTATATTTCTCTAAAATGTTTTTCTATTTTAAGTGATGACAGAGTAGAAATGTTAATACATTGTCGATGCTAAATAACGATTTGATGTAATTAAAGATGCATTTAACTCATGAAATAATAATACGAAATTAAACCCGTAAAATGTTGTCTTTAATTATTGAGCCTTAGTGTCTTAATTTTTTTGATAAAAAATGTTTTCACTTATTTAATGTATAGTGGCAGCTCAAAACGGTTTGAAGTTTTCATACATTTTGCAATGTATATTTTATCTTTTCCGAAATATATTCAATGATTTTTCTTCACATTAGTTAACTACTCAATTAATTTTATATTATACACCTGATGATAATTAACCAAAAAACTAAAAAGTATATGCTGCTGTACATCTAAAGGATCAGTATTACCTTATCATTGATCAATAAAATTACATATAAAAAACATATTATTTCCATAAAAACGGGGATAAAAATTTGGTACCCGAATGTCCAAGTAAAAATTATGTAGACGCTGCATATGGTATGAGACTTAAAAAGTCAGTGCCTACATTGAGATATTAGGAATGTATATTTAATATTTATGAATGTACTAAATTTTTATACAAAACTGCCCTCTTTTCATCAACTATATTGGCTAATAAAATGTTTAAAAAAAAACCTTATGTCCGTCAAACACAGTCTTTGATGTACGGCGGTGTGCCCTTATAGGTATCTCAATCTATGCGTACAGCACATGCCTATATTAAAACAGAAGTAAATTGTAGTAAGTAACCAGCAAAAGTGCAAACAGTCCTCGTGATTTACAAAGAAATACAAATATGAACTGCCATAATTTACTTGTACCTAATATATACAACCTAACTCGTCTATATACCTTATTACTAAAGGGTTTAGTATTGTTTTTAACTATTAAATAAATAATGCTGTACTGAAATCACAATATTATATATATATATATATAATTATATATATTATATATATATATATATATATATATATATATATATAATATATAATATATAATAATATATACATAAAGTTTTGGTGTCTAATACATTACACTTTGAATAAAAAAAATAACGATTTTAAAATTTCCCGGTTGATATAACGAATATTAATAGATTAAAACATTAAGAGGTTAATAATTAGCCAAGTTATATGTTTTTTGTATAATATAAACAAGATTTTCATCGTTTCTATGTATAATAAAAAAATATAATTTTACTATTGTTAGTAATTTATTTGTTACCATACAAAAATATTAAAGTTTCTAATTCTCAGAATATTAATTAAAAACTTCGCTGTATATGCTTTGATATGCTTTAATGTTTAATATCCTATACGTTTAGATGTAAGATACCAATTAAACAATAATATTATTAAATAAACAAGTATTTTATTTCGAATGTAGGTACGGAAACAGTCTTAGTAGTCCACTTTATTAGTATGTAATTCAAAATGGTATTTATGTACATCATATGTTTTGTACTTTTTAGAAGCAATACAAAATATGGTAGCTCTATAATAATATCGTCTTATAAATGACATACTTTATAAAGACTTGGTTTGGAGTTACATGATATCTATGATACAAATATGAAAATAATTTCAAGCACAATACATTTATGAAGATATAAAATTCTGAGGTCTTCAGGAATAAACTGTAGTTTTATCTGAACTAATACACATATTATGATTACTAGATATTTCTTTAGTGCACCTATTAGTGTACTCCACAGACATCCGAATATACAATTAGACTGGACAAGCCGCCAAGTTTATACGCAGTCCCAGTGTCGCGATTTCTTTTCGGTTCTTACCTGTGAAAAGTTATTATATTTCTTGGTAAATTTACTGATTCATTGCGATGATGGCATGTTACAATTGCACAGGATGGCATTTTGGAAAAATACTGTGATTTATTCTAATATTGGTGCGTCTTGACTCGTCTCACAGAGCGTAAACTGGCAGCCAGTGTATGCTCGTTGAGCTTACATTTGTCGCACTTTAAACGCGGCTTGTCCCATCTCCTGTATTGGGAAATCTGTGGTGTACTCAGATATCCAATTTATGTAACATACAAAAATGGAGTCTAATAGATCAGTTCTACTTTCTAGCATTTGAGAAGGCAGTGTAAGAAATCTGTGATGGACTTAATATTTAAAATAGATAGAGTATTCCAAGACGAGCACAGTAGAGGAATCGCCAAGTGCTGCATTGTTTTTATTGTATGCTCAGTAATCATAATAAAGGCGGACTGATTGTATCTAGTGACTTCATACCTTGATACTGAAATTATTATGTAGCTTTAGGTTTAGTGCGACTTAACTATTGTCGTATCAAAGAATATTGTAATAATTTATAAATGAACGATAATAAAGTTTAATGGACGTAAATTTGACTTTTACTTTGCATTTACTTAAACCTATACCTTTGGTACATTATTTCTGAACCGTATCGAAATTAATCTATAAAAAAAAATAAACGATAACAAAAGCTATTAATATATAATTTAACAAGAGATAAATTCGACATTAAACTGTTACACTCTTAATTATACTGACTTAAATATAACTGATAGAATTCTAGGTTGACTTTATATTTTTATCGGTCTACCACTAATGGTATACCTACACAGCTTTACCGTACATGACTAACATGCAGAGAATAGGGATGATGACAATTTTTTTTTCTGTTATTATATCGATGGACCGCATAATAATGAAAACATTGGTAAAAAAATTACTCCGTTAACATTAAAACTCACAGAGATTTTCCAATTCTAAAAACACATTAATGGACTTTCCCAAAAACGCTTCATACAAATGGCTACCTAGTTATGACGTCACGCATCAGTAATTAGTACGCATAGTTTGTGAATTTTGTACTACAACTATATTAAATGTTGCGTTTACTAAAACGGTTTCATAGTAAAAGTTGCTTTAAATTGTATGTGTTATCCTTTTGTTAACAAATTTTTGACAATTACTTACTGTACTTGTACTTTAAAAATGGACTTGCCCATCTAACTTTGAAGACTAATAAAATTCATAAAACATGAGTTTTCGAGCTGAGAGTAAGCACATCGTTATATTTAACCCAGATTTGTAATAATATGAAATAGTTCTTACGATTACACGACCCAGTCATCATGCCTATTGGGCTAGGTGACCTAGGATTATATTAAGTTAGGGGAAAATAGCGCACATACATGGTCGCCAGCATTGTGAATCTAACATACAGCGGATCGCGACTATTGGTCTTTTTATGTATAATATGTATGCATATTCAAAAAATATTATATAAGGGTTTTTTATCAGTTGTTTAACTAAGTAACTACAAGCTCGTCGCTTAATACGGGGCTAGATGGCGTTGTGTGAATGTCAGATGTAGCTCAGGCTGTCTGGACAAATCTTCAAATTAGGATGAATTTTTGTAGGTCGATAGAGCAGTTTATGTGAGGGCCAAACACCCTTATTTCAGAATATCGATCGAAAATGTGTCCAGACAGCTTGAAAACGCACTTTTCGCTGCTCTCTCAATCTCGTGAACGGAAGTGATTTTGATAACTTTACGAGAAATCGATCAAAAACTGAATATGCGGAAACTCCAAATTCAAGCTGGCTGGACACATGTATGCTTGTCACAAATTTATGTGACTCCCATTGATATGCATAAAGTTATCAAAATCATTTCCGATCAGATTGAGACACCAGCGAAAAGTGCAGACAAGTGGTACGGCCAGCGAAAAGTACGATTTCAAGCTGTGGACACGTTGCTGATCGATTATCTAAGGTTCTGTAGCGTCACAAATTCTGAAATAAGGGTGTTTGGCCGTCACATAAAATGCTCTATCGACCTACAAAAATTCATCCTAATTTGAAGATTTGTCCAGACATCTTGAACGACATAGTGGATATGCCCTCAATTACACCTCGCGCCCTGCGCTCTTTTTGAAATGCACAATTCGTTATTTGGAAAATTGGGCAAAACGTGTATCTTTTGTTTTGTGGAGCATCGAATAAAAGCCTGATTCCAGTATTTTTTGACATTACGACACTTTACAATCCAACTGAAAATTTCGTAAATGGCAATTGTATAGTAGGATCCATTGTGTAATGGTGTTACCAATTATAATCTACCACAAAACAGAACGAATGAGTGCAAATTTTTTACTATTGAGACAAAAATTATCCTATTAGCGCATTTTCATATTAACAGAATTGGTGCCCTATTTGGTTGACTTCTCAATGATCCCACCATGTATTGTTTGAAATCACACATTTATTACATTGTAGAAGGCATGCCCTCATGCCGCATAGTTCGCAAGTAAAATCTATACCTGAGATTTCCAGCCAGCCTCACAAGTTTATAGCGTCTAATTCAATTAACCACTTACTCTAATTAGCTTAATTATCAACTCACGTTATGTGGTGGACGACAGTTATCAGTTATGTATGAAATACTTTTTATCAATGTACCTGTAGGTGCAGCATGCCTAAAGTTATACGTTCATTAATTTTGTGAGCTCTTATCGACTCAGTGTCAATAACATGTCTGCCCTACTCGTTGGCGTCGGTATTGTGCTAGTATTTTTAATATATTGGATCCGTAAACGCAAAGATGACCCGCCTATATTTGGTATTTACGCTGTCCCCGGCAAATGGTATTATTTGAAATATGCAGTATTCGCCTGTTTGTATTATTTCCGAAAGGTGAGTGAACTATGTCTTGTGTTCAATGAATAGTTTCTTTTAAAAGGCGCTCTTAAACGATAAGGCTCCCTGAGATTTCAAACTAAGTTTATAATAAAAATAGGTAGGTATGGATAACACAGCGTTATTTCATGGATTCATTTCAAAAATAACGAAATCAAACAAATATATGGATATTCAAAATTCAAATTGAAAATGGTTTCAATTTGAATAGGTAACGTAAAGAAATAATAAGTTGATAGATTCTGCTACTCAAATACTTTTTGATTACATTTACAAATTTGTGAATTTTCCGAGTGATTATTCAACAGGGCTTGACTATTCAAGAATAATATATTGTTTCTAAGTTAATCGCCCTGTTATCAATCACCTGTTTGTTGTACGATAAATTTAGTGAAGCAAGTTTGAAGATATGAGAGAAGGTGAATGTCAAAATGAGTGTCGATTTTAAACTAGGTATCCAAAAAGAGCGTCGGTGGCTCAATGGTGTGGACTGTCGCCTTCCTACCGGGAGGGCTGAGGTTCAAATCCCGACACGTACCAATGTGTTTTCGAATTTTCGAAAATATATGTACGTTATCCGACGCTCTTACGGTCGACTAAGGCCTAATCACCCTATACAGGTAGGCTCGTGCCCCTCGGTGGGGACGTTTAATGAGCTGATGATGATGATCCAAAAAACGAGATTACAAGTTGAAATACCTACACATTTTGAGGTAACTATATACTTTTAATATAGAAATAAATTTTCGATGGTCGAAGGCGTCCTTCTCGAGGTTGTGGAAGAATGCGTTTCCCACAGCTCGCTGGATCAGCAAGTTAAATGAAAATGAAAAGTGTTTATTCAGTTTAAGTCCTTATAGAACACTTATGAATGTCAAATGAAGCTACCACTGGTTCGGGAGGTAGTTTTCCACTGAGAAGAAACCAGCAAGAAACTCAGTAGTTACTCTTTTCAAAAAAAAGTTAAAGTGGCAGTGGGTCGTCTCGTATGTCGCAGAGCCGGCGGTCATTGGAGCTGACGAGTTCTAGAGACCTCGTCTTAGCAAACGGAGGTATTTTAGGACACCCTCCGGTCCAACTGACGACTTGCGAAATGCTGGTTAATGAAAGCAGAGCACCGGGCTAGCTGGCGCAAAATAGGGAAGACCTATACCAGCAATGGACTGCTGGCAGAAAGAGAGAATATTTAAGAAAAAAATTTGATGACAATGTTTTATGCCACAACTTTTATCTTGTCAAGTTTTGACAAGAAAAAAATTGATCTGAGATTAAGAGTAACTGGTAGCACCAGATGTTTATGGCAGCTGAAATATTTCCTAACAGCATCTTTCTCTTCAACCTATCGTAGTCCACTGTTGGACATGTGTCTCCCCCTAACAGCATGTCTATCGTAAAAACCCAAAACACTCGACTTACGTTCATATACTTTCTAGTACTCCAGTAAGAACCAAGCAGCTGGCACTGATGGACGAGCAGGACAGGGTGTCAAAGCCATATCAGATCCAGCGGCTATGGACCGTGCGCAACTCCTGAGCGACCACCATAAGGTATTAAGTATTCTCTTTACCTTAAAATTTTATTTTTATTTTATATTTATTCAAAATCTTATAAATGTAATTAACAAAAAAGAAATTTATAAATTTGCAGCTAGTAACGGATTTGACAATTCACATATCCTCGTAGCTATGACGTGCGGGACGTTATGGGTCCTGCACTGGGTCATAATAGGCTTATAATGATGATGAAGCACACTTACTTTGTTTCAAAAAACCTCATCACCATCATCGGCTCATTATACGTTCCCACCGAGGGGAACGAGCCTAACCCTACCCTAAAGAGTATAGGCCTTAGTCGTCCACGCGGGCCCAGTGCGAATTGACCGACTTCACGTAGGCGTGAGCAGGTTCCTTCACGATGTTTTCCTTCACTGTAAAAGCGTCGGATAAACGTACATTTATAATTTAGATAATTCGAAAAGACATTTGGTAAGTAGCGGGATTTGAACTTGCACCCTCCAGATCGGAAGGCAACAGTCCATAACAATGAGCTACCGACGTCAAAAAACATACTCAAGCAATATCCAGTTTTGTTTTAACTTTAAGTTTTCTTACAGGCTTTTGATGCTATTTTCTTCATTTCCGCCTCCAGAAACGATAAAGACAAAGGCATTTATGTTATATCGGGTTGTGAACGGCGTCCAATGGGAACGTGCAACGGATTGTTTTACATTGGGGTAAGTGGTATTTCATGTGTGCCAGTGTGGGCATACTGCAGGGTTCGCATATAGGTCCTATTATAAATATTAACTTAACAGGATGACTAATTGAGTCACGTATACGCCTCCGAGTTCAGATCGCTGCTTAACCTGGAGCTCGTGGACTTGAATCCAGAGCTCGTGGGAAACCTTCACATAGTGAGTGACCTTGTACGTAGTGCTGTTCACTAGTACCATTGGTGGTAATACATAGATAATTCTATTCACATTTAGAATCCGGGTCTATTTCCGATTATTACCAGTGGCGACGTATGACAGATACTTTCCCTTGGTCCATTCCCGACTTACCTACTTTGATTACGGCATTGCAGCTATTGCAGGTGTATCACCTGGCATATAGAAATTGTTTTCGTGATGTAGGGGGCATGTTAACTGTCATTCCCGGCTACCAATATACCTAGTGGTCATTACTAGGTAAACCACGTCAGACGTCGTAAAGCCGGATGACACCTGACAACATTATTCGCCTGATTGTTATTGATCAGATTATACCAAATTGATAAGAACAAAGAATAACGTAGCATCATGACTTGAAGATTTTTTTGGAATTATTTCCCTAAATACTTATGATTTTTTGCATCAGTTGGTATTTCTTTTATTATATTTAATGTTTAGAGAATTATGTAATATTCTTAGTTACCGGGAAAAGGACTCCTCTGCAGCAAGAAGATTCCGGATACTGTATTATTCGGGGCAGAAATCGGGGAGTTTGGAGCTGAAGGAATTAAAATGACACCAGTAGAGCCTATGCGCAAGTGGACCATTAGTTATAAGGGTCAGATGTGGTAAGTTGTAGTACCTATCATATTCATTTAAGTTTGAGTGACGTTATCTAGCCTCAATTTAGGCAAGGATCTCAATAGTTAGTGAGAGTAGATTTAAGCTAAGCTTATAATTTAAGAACAAATATAAAGTTTAATTTAAATTCAAATTCAAATTGTTTATTTTCAGACAACATAGTCCATAAAATGCAACAATAAAAAAAAAACATTCAATATCATAAAGTTAACCAAACATACAAAGAAAAAATAATAATAATACATAATTAGAAATACTCAAATTACATTCATTTAAAAAATAATAATAATAATAATATAAATAAATAAATTAAAATAAACTATATCATAATACAATTGCAATTAATAATAATAAACAAATAAAATAAAATAACAAATATGATCAAATAATTAAAAATTTAAAACCACTAGAACAAACATAAAACAGATTAAATAATGTGCAGTCGAACCCAATGCTTTAAGAATGGACAGTCCATCCGCTCAGCAAGTACACGCAAAATGCTATTCGAGCTCCCACGAACACGGCTTAACATCGAGGCTGCTCTCTTTCGAATGATGGCATGGAAGCCATCAGTACGGGCCTCAGCGAACATGCCTGATGCACTGCAGTACCGTTAATGATGTGAGAACCAAACACCAGTAACAACTTTTAAAAATATAAACATTAGCCTTATCTGACGGAAATACATATTTTACTTGCTATTAATAACTACATTATAGAAAAATAAAATTTTGGTTCTATCTATCTATTCAACCTATCGCAGTCCACTGCTGGACATAGGTCTCCCCCATCTTGCGCCAGATATCCCGGCCCTCCGCTTTTCTCATCCAGCCTCCACCAGCGACATTTCGCAAGTCGTGGGTCCTTTGGGCCGGAGGGCGTCCTACGCTACGCTATTGAAATCTAATTACAATATTGACCTTATGGATGGTGAAAGGAACCGATTGGAGTTGATGCACGTCGTCAGCTCTTCATGCCGACGAAGTCAATCTCTTATTTATTGCAATGATACTGAGGGGACCTTTGGTCAGCAGGTTCCTGCCAAAGCGAACCCCAATCCCACTTATCTTAACACATTGAATGTCGGCAGTGTTGCCACCTGAGTTTTAGGAAAAGGGAGAAGTTAAAAAGCACTGGATTGAGCGTCAAAAGATTTTCTGTTCAAAAATGCCGAAATATTCATCTTATGACCGTTGTTTTTTAGAGCGTTTAAAAGGGTCACCATGTCCGACGAAATAGCAACTGAACGCCGGGAATACAGGCACAATAGAAAATCTAATGTGTCTGGTGCCTTAAGGCGTTATTGGCGGTCAAAGAGTTAAAATGCGATAGGATCGTTATTGTGTTTCAATATAACAATATGCTTTAATTAGTTCTGTTTCATGGTAGATTATAATTGGTAACACCATTAGTCAATTCAGTCTACTATACATCAGTTTAAACAATTAACACGGAATACCAAATTTACAGTTGTGTCGTAATGGTGTCGTAATGTCAAAAAGTTAAATTGGAATTGAAGCCCTATTTCGGCACGAATAGGCACTGCCACGCTTAAATGACTCCCCTAAAAGAAATTTACTATGAAATTACAGGTACCAAAATGAACCTGGGAAGCTCGTGGACGTGGACTTTCAAGGCGAGTGGACCTCGAAAAGCAGTTATTTCGACTTCGACACAGACCTGTATGGGCCGGCGGTCATCCGCTCCATCGCTAGAGAGAAGTGGTCAAGAGCTTACTTCGAAAGACTCAAGACGTAATAATAATAAATAAATATGCACTGACATTCAAACAGCGCCATCTAGCTCCAATATAAGATAACCATACTTATATGTATATATTTTTTTATAAATACATATTATACATATAATACACCCAAACCATAACAAACAGACATGTTTATGCACAGAAATGTTTGTACTGCCCGGGAATCGAACCCTGAACCCTTATCAATCGACAGCAATCGACGTCTCAACCGCTACACCGAATGGGTCGTCCCTTTGACCGCCAGGGACGCATTGAAGCCTAGATTTAGAATTAGTGCGCTTGTTTATCCTATATCTATGCATTGAAGCGACACAAACAATAGATATTTACATTGTGTCAGGATTCTTAGCGATCAACGGATTAAACAAGTTTTCTAGTTGATAAAACGATGAAAGAAGCTTTTTCCGAATAATTTATCCAAAAGTAAATACGTACTTGTATATAAATGATATCATCATCAGCTCATTAAACGTCCCCACTGAGGGGAACGAGCCTACCCGTATAGGGTGTATAGGCCTCGATCGACTTCACGCACGACCTTTGAATCTCTTCGCAGGCGTGCGCGAATTTCCTCACGATATTTTCCTTCACCGTAAGAGCGTCGGATAACGTACATATAATTTCGAAAATTCGAAAACACTAGTACGTTGCGGTATTTACTTTTGTGCGGTGGGAAGGCAACAGTGCCCACCATTGAGTCACCGACGCTCGTATAAATGATATATTAAAATTTATTCCTTCTCTATACAGAGCACACCAATCTCACTACGAACAGTTCGGCGAGCTCAAATGCAAGTTCAAAGTAAACGACGAAAGCTATGAATTCACCCTGCCATCGTTCAGAGATCATAGTTTCGGTAAGGTTTAAAGTTCACGATACAAAAAATGAATATTGAAATCTTGAAAATATAATGTAGTGTATGTAGGTATGAACTTACCTACAAAATAAGTTAATTACTAAACATTTTTTTCGCTTGACATGATTTCACATTACTTACAAAATGTACGTAATGTTCTCGTAGGAATCCAAGTTATTAAAATGTAAAATTCTAATCTGTAGGTATAAAGATTGAGGTAGTGACTTCTAAATATTTGGTAAATAAATATCTTCTGATAGTTTTTCCACGCGGGAAAGCCTGTGTCCGACAGTAGGATGTCATAAGCTAATGATAGAATATTAAAAATCAAAGAGAGTTGCTTGAAGTACATTATTCAATAGGCATGATGACTGGGTCCTGAAATCGTAAGAACTATTTCATATTATTACAAATCTGGGTTAAATATAACGATGTGCTTACTCTCAGCTCGAAAACTCATGTTTATGAATTTTATTAGTCTTCAAAGTTAGGTGGGCAAGTCCATTTTTAAAGTACATTAATTAACAAAAATTTGTTACCTAAAGGATAACACATAGAATTTAAAGCAACTTTTGCTATGAAACCGGTTTAGTAAACGCAACATTTAATATAGTTGTAGTACAGAATTCACAAACTATGCGTACTAATTACTGATGCGTGACGTCATAAATAGGTAGACATTTGTATGAAGCGTTTTTGGGAAAGTCCATTAATGTGTTTTTATAATTGGAAAATCTCTGTGAGTTTTAGTGTTAACGGAGTGATTTTTTTACCAATGTTTCTATTATTATGCGGTCCATCGATATAATAACAGAAAAAAAAATGTCATCATCCCTATTGTAGAATATGCTACCGGCAAAGTAAACCTTGTGTCTCGCCAAAGTTATGTTGTAAAAAAATCCTCCAATATTTTACTGTGTTACTGTTGTTTACTTTAATAAAGAAACAAATGTGATAATTCAGGTTACAAACGAGACTGGAGCCTAATGCACCGCTACGCTTTCCATCACATCTTCCTGGAAAACGGTATCAACATGAGCGTGGGAGTCATTTGCCAACCAAGTACGGCCTCTGTGTAAGTATTTATTAGGTTTAAATTGATAAATAGATATAAATAGTTTATTTATATCATCAACACACTATATGCGCTCGTACGTAGCACGGGTGTTAACTCACAACACACAATAGGTATATGAATCTATTGTACGCGCGTGCAACGTTCGAGCGTATATGGGTACAGTTTAAATTTTAAAAATATGTTTGTGTAAGTATTACAATACAAACTAAAAAAACATTTGACTCATTTGGTGTTATCGTCTAGAAGTAGATTATTTCACCAAGGGTACCGTGTTCGATCCCCGATCAAAACATTGTTGTACACAAATGTTGTTATTGTCTGTTTGTAGTAGTCTGGAATTCTGGATGGTTTCTATGTATAATATGATTGTAATTAAAAAAAAAATATATGTAGTGTGTTTTTCGTGTTTTAGTTTGGGCTAAATGGCGTTGTGTTAATAAATAAAATATTTGTTTAAATAAAAACTATAAAATCTGTGCAGTTTCGAAGCTGGCGTGGTGGGTTTGCCCGACGGGTCGGTGCTGCCCGTGAAGTGGGTGGACCTGAAGCTATACCAGCACGGCGAGGGGGGGCAGGCACCCCGGGACTACGCCTTCCGACTGCAAGCTGGCGACGAGGTTTACACGGTTCATGTAAGTAAACGACTATATGGGAAGATTGTCTGCATGAGATTACTATAATCAACTTATTTACCTTAATACCTTCTTTGCAACCTATCGCAGTCCACTGCTGGACATAGGTCTTCCCCATTTTGCGCCAGATAGCCTCCTCCACCACCGGCCCAGGGACCGACGACTTGCGGAAGGTATATTCTAATCACAATACTAAATTCTAATCAATAAGGCATTTCGATTATGACTTCGGAATTGATTCACAAATAGCGGGCAATGGCGCGAGCTATGCTCGGAGTCGCTCTTAAAGATAAAATCAGAAATTATGTTATCCAAGAGAAATAAAGTTGGCCGATGATGGATGAGCAGACGAGTTCTGGATTGGAGACCGCGTTTTGGCAAGCGTAGTGTAAGGCGCAGGTTCAAATTCCGCCACGTACCAATGTGTTTAAGAATTTTCGAAATTTTAGTACGTGATCCGACGCTCTTACGGTGAAGGAAAACATCGTGAGGAAACCTTCATGCACGCCTGCGAAGAGATTCAAAGGTTGTGTGTGAAGTCGTCCAATCCGCACTGGGCCCGCGTGGACGACTAAGGCCTATACACACCCTATACGGGTAGGCTCGGGCGTCTCGGTTGGATGATGATGTGGGAGGAATGCCGACACGAATGGACCGGCTCGGACGGTGTGATACCACGGACGGCGTCACAAAAAACAGACATGAAATAACGCGCCCGTTTCAACCATAGATATACTAAGCGTAGCGCGCTAATTGTAAATATATGGTTTCAACAAATGAGTGCGGTAACCAGAAGGGCCATTCCACGCCAAGCGGACAGGTAAAAAAAGTCAATGTTTCCGCTTTCGATAATTTTTAGTACATTTTTAGGCATACAAGGGATCACCCTTGTACCCCAGATACTAAATATTTTTATTATATGAAGTATATTTAATCAGTTACGCCATTTTGAAGTTTCCACCTATGAGCGGTGTATGGTATCTTTATCTATTTATCTTCCCCTTCCATTTTAGCTTCTAAGCTAAAATGTCTTTTTTTTTTTACAACCTTTTATTAAACTTGCAATATAATAATATGCTTGTTACGGTAAGGGCAAGTGCCTTAAAATTGAGTTGTAGATTCCACATCTTAGAACTGTTCCGATCTTTGTTCCGAGAACAGAGGACTGCGCTTGTTGTATGATTATAAAAAAATCCGCAGTCCATGTTTTCTTTTACATTACCTATGATATTTAAAATTATAAAGTAAAGCCGTCTGGCTTTAATTTTATCTCGCTTAGTGTCGAGTTCGTCTCTGCGTAAGGATTCAAAGGCGTCGATGTTTTGCCTTAAGCGACGTCTCCATTCCGGACGCTTTACAGCTGATGTCTCCCACGTTAAAGGATCAATACATAGCGGTGGCGTACTCATGTGCCCGAAGTGCTCAAGGACCTTTAAGGCAAAAGTTGGCTACAGTGGCCATATGAGAGCACATGGCCGCGCAGATCAGAGAGACGCTGGCTGCTGAACCCGTGCAACAGTCACTGTAGCCGAAATCAGCTTGGAAATAATAATACAATACACGATATTTAAAATAACCAACTCAATTTTCCAGCTCAATTTCGTCTAGATCGGGATACTTACGCTTAATCCTTACATGCCTAGGTTCAAGTAGAATACGAGTCCGTCCACTTCGTGTCTGACGAATGGGAGGCGCGTATGGTGGAGAGGTTCTGCAAGTTTTCCGTCAACGGCGTCCCTGGGAGGGGAGTCTCGGAGTTCCACTACCGACACCTGGGAGGACGACCTGAAAGCGTGGCCGCTACAGACCCTGAATGGTTCAGAAAGGCCTGCCACAGAGTATAAATAAATATTGGTGACTTGTTATTCAACATTTTTTACTTTCGACGCCTGCCACAGAGTATAAAGCAAACCGATAGCTATTTAAACTTTCTTCTGTCACTACTGTACATATTATTACCGCCATTTTAGAATTTTGATAAAAATACACTGTCTTTAAATTGTTTTTCATCTAGATTGGGTAGGTACTTAATTGGATCAAAAAGTAAATTAATTTTACCTTTTATCTCAGTTTATGTCCAATTCTGAACGTTAAATACCAAACCATACACTTTATGTATTTAGATTCATAATCCATATATGGGCATTGTTGAACCATGTCTCATGATAATTCTATAACGTCTCACTGCAGGGACTGCACGACTGGGTGCTTACCGCCATCTCTTAAACAGTATTACAATAATACTCGTATTACTTCGTCTTTTCTGGTACAAAAATGCTTACTTACCATTATAGTAATAATGTTTTAACAGCTAGCGGTAACAGGCCTTTCTATACTGTTGACTATGACGTGAACTCCCCATAGAACCATGACTATCTGATTACATTTCCTTCAAAACAGTTAATTCTACGTTATTGTTATTATTAGTATAGAATAGTTTTTTTTTTCAATGATGGAGTATGCACGCCCTTGTAATATGTAACATTTTAATCGTAACAGATTTTATTCCCTAACAAATATGTAAGAGAAGTCAACTTCTAAAAATATTTTTTTGTAATGCTATTTTTAAATAAAAAAAGATTGCAACAAGATTTTTTAGTTTCTTTCATACCTTTTATTGATAGGAACTCACTGGACAGGACAACTTGTGCTTGTAATAGTTTGCCTACAAAAATATTCAGCCCAAACTAATAGCAATCCTGGTAGTTAATTGGTAAGTAGTAACGAGTACTATCCTGAGCTGAGCTCAATCAGGAGCCACATGGAGAAACTAGATTTTTATAATTTATTTTTATTTTACTCATCATCATCAGCTCATTAAACGTCCCCACCGAGGGGCACGAGCCTACCCGTATAGGCTGATTAGGCCTTAGTCGTCCACGCGGGCCCAGTGCGGATTGGACGACTTCACACACAACCTTCGAATCTCTTCGCAGGCGTGCATGAAGGTTTCCTCACGATGTTTTCCTTCACCGTAAGAGCGTCGGATAACGTACATATATTTTTCGAAAATTCGAAAATACATTGGTACGTGTCGGGATTTGAACCTCAGCCCTCCCGGTAGGAAGGCGACAGTCCACACCATTGAGCCACCGACGCTCTCATTATTATTTATTTTACTAATTATATTTATTTATTGGGTACTTTTGTTTTGTTACCAATTGGGTATTTATGGATATTAGAGACGTCCTTGATTTATACCACCACAACTATGACAAAGCTTGCGACTTTCTTCATAACTGAATCCTTCATGACATCTATTGATTAGTTAATAATATAAATACATTTGACCATGACTGATTGTGATTCTTATTCAAACTGAATATTCACGTTATTTTCACAATCTTCCACGTCCATTACTGCTTTTCATTTCGCAAAATTTAATCAGTACAGAACATACACGTCAATGGATAATGTTGGAAGCCAACAGTCGTCGGGCGACCTTGGGTGTGGAAACAGGGAACTGTCCTTTTGCAGGTCCAATTAGCTGCTAATCGAATTGACTGACTGCGCTCAGCGAATGAGATAATTGCCCACGCGCATCCCATTTTGTATACCGGTTGATTTATTTGTTACGATATTTATTTAAGATCACCAACAAGATTTACATTTACACATGTTAATGCTTTTACTTTGCGTTCTTAATGTAATCTAACTTATAGGTGATAACTTGAGATTACATTAAGAAAGTTTTGTAAAAACAAAAAATTTTAACATGTGAAAATTTAATTTTATAAAAATAATGAGAAATGGTTGACAATAAATATATCATAATAAAACCAATGTATGGCGTACGCTTCACAGCAATCCACATGATGGTGGTATCTAATCTCATGAAGAGCATTTTCCGAAGGTAGGAGTTAACGATTTTTCCGAATACTATAGCACGATATTAACAACATTTTCGGTTGATTGAAATGATTCTAGCTAAATTAAATGATTAAATGAATTCTTACTTGAAATGACACTTTATCTATGGCAAACGAGATGGCAATCTTCTTCTTCTTTCTAGTTTTGTGGTTTTTAGCGTGATTTCCGCGATTCCGCCAATGTCGCGAGCGAAACACGGAACGGTCTTTATTTTCCCGATTGAATTTAGAATTGGATTAGCGCTATTTTATCATAACAAAAACAAATAAATCATGCGATAAGCAAAACATTTAAATGAATGAGCAAAACGTTATAATAAACATAAAAATACTTTACATTGGACATTCATAACTAGGTAAGTACTAAACAGAATAAATAAATAAAAATAAAATAAAATTCGTTTATTTTCAGGCAACATAACCCATATTAAAAGATTACAAATAAAATTTGAATTCTTATTAAAACTAAATTAATTAATTATTCATATTCAAAAATCATAAATTAAAATCAAAGCGACATTTCAATTACATTTAAATAAATACAATACAATTAATGTTTAAAGCAGTTACGTTACGTAAACGTTATACATTTACGAACCAAATGAGTCACCATTGGGGAGTCAAATCTATCAGATATGCTACAAAGGATGGTATTGGAACTGCACCGGATTCTGCCCAGCAGCGAGGCAGGTTTTTTGCACATTACAGCATCAAAGCCATCTATGACATACCTGAGGCACTGCAGAATCTGGGCAGCCCCAACAACATCCTAAATGCATTATTATATTGAACTCGAAGTGCGCCAATAGCACGCTGCGTATGATTGGTCCAGAGGCTGCATGTGTAAAATACTTGGCAATAGGCTCTAAAAAGTGTCAGCTTAACTAAAATGCTGCAGCTGGAAAATCTCCATAAAAAATAAAGAAGTTTTAAATTTTACCATTTACCCGGTAAAGCTGTATAGGCTATCAGCAGGGAACCCGTGAGGCCTACACAAAAAAAGGATCTTTGCGTCCCCTAAGGCATTATGGTTTCTATTTTTGTTATGATAAGCAGGCATGTGCTTGAAAATAGCACACATTTTTTTATTTTTTCACAATATTTTTTATGCCTTTGGCGCCACTAATGGAGCCAGTGTGCATTGCACACTTTGCTCATATGGTTGAGAGGGCCCTGACTATCAGTGGACAACGGCAAGAAATAAAAAAAGGTAACTACTCACTATCCAATTTTTCCCAATTTAGACATTGCAGGCTAAATCACCTGATTGTCCGAAAGAAAATTTGTTCCGTGCTTTGAAGGGCACTTGAAGTCCCGCGATTTCAAGTGCCTTCCGAAGCCTCCCGGCTTCATTCTTAAGATAGTAGTCGTCCTACCAATATGCATTGGGCCCACTTGGGAGGGTGACCAATATCTCCATAGCTATGCTGTACGGGAACGCTGTACTTTACGCTCTGTCCTCATAGGCTGATCAAGATTATTCCTTTATGTAACCATATAAACTTGTTGCACTTGTAGCCATGTGTATTTCCGCGTTGAGAGCACTCAAAACAAATCGTTGCAAACTACACAATCATCCTGTACAAAGACCGGTAGAGTTTAGGGTCCGTGGCTACCTACTGATGGTACGTCGTTTATTTACAAATCTCTCAGTCAATAAAGGCGCGCTGGACTAACAGGAGCGCGGTATTTGGACGTTTGGACAGGTAAGATGATTAGTTAATAACACAAATCGCAAGTAGGAACTATAGTGCGTGAGGTACCTATCATACTAGGATTATAATACGTTTTGAATACGAACTTTCTAACAAATTGACGCTTGATAATTGCCGTTTGATGATGATGTCTATATATGTACCTACTTATCTTTATTTATTTCGACGTCAAACTTAATTTTTTTTTCCAAAGTTTAGTCTAGGTTTGCAAATCCAAAACAAAAATTATGTGCTTTTTATATATAATTATTATTACAATATATTATATTAATAATGCTATAAAAAATGCACATAACTTTCAAGTGCATTATTTTGCCTCATACCTATTACTTTCATCACAGAGAAAGAGGTCCATAAATGACATAACTTTGACTATATGTTTCACTTTTATTAACTTCGAGGCTTTCCTCTCCTTCTATAAAAGTCAGAAAAAAGGAGAAATTTTAGTAACGTATTAATTCGGAAATATGTGTAATTAATTTAAATATTAGAATAATAAAAATTCTTACTGGATTTTTGCCGAGCTCATCTTTGATTTATTAAGTAGTTCCGTAGTTTTATCAGTGGTAGCTTCATTTGCCATTTATAAATTCTTCCATAGGGCCTTAATTAATCAAATTATTGTTTACTTTCTCCCTGTTATTCAATCCACACAAAACAGTTAAACAATTTTTTTATCACAAATTTACTCGTTAATTTAAATATTATTTTCTAATCCCAAAGCTAACTAAATAAAAGCGGTATACAAGCGGTCGACGACCCAAGTACCACGATGGACTTCGACGCAATCCTGCAAGATGTCGGCGAGTTCGGCCAGTACCAGAAGCTGGTGATGTACCTCATCCTCCTGCCGGCGGTCATCCCGTGTGGGTTCCACGCCTACGCGCAGCTGTTCATGGCCGCTGATGTAGGCCATTGGTGTCGAGTGCCAGAACTTGACCACTATACTGACGTGGCTCTAGTCAAGAACTTGAGGTACCCACTATCATTGGATTTACCCTTCGAGCATAACCGTTCAGACAATTTTCTTTTCACACACACAGCACCATCTAACCCATATTAAGCGAAGAGCTTGTAGTTAGTGTACCACAAAACAACTGATAAACATTCTGATACATCACTGATACTGATACATTTTATTTTTTAAATACATACATATTATACATAGAAACCCAGACCATTATATACAGACATGTTCGTGCACACAATGTTTGTACTGCCTGGGAATTGAACCCGGAACCCTTGGTGTAGTAGTACAACCCTTGGTGTACACCACACCACATGTAATATTAACATAATATGAAAGAGTGGAACCTCCTAACACGGGCTTCTCTTGCTTAAATGGAGGTTCCAAATCACTAGTTTAAAGCTGTGACAAATAATTGTCACTGAAAATAAATTATTTATTATTGTTGTTGTAATGTTCATAATTTCCCACGGGGCACAAGATTTTCCGCACAGCATTGTTGTGGGGAGATCGGGCCGTACCCACCACGCAGACCAAATTCATATTGTTGTTACCATCCTAGGATTGCAGACGGACCCACGGCTTTACGTGCCCTCCGAGGCACATAATCATCATTCTTTTTAGGCGATCCAGTTAATCCTGCGAGATCATATTCAGACTGAGAACGATCGCACATAGTAACAAAGCCGTCTCCCTAAGCCGGTTTAATTGAGATTGTTGGGTGATACCATCCTGAGACTGTAGTCGGATTTCGGAACGACGTACCCTCCAAAGCACGGAATCATCGTTGTTTAAAGAAGATCAGGTGAAGCCTGCAAAACCGTTACCAGACTGGGAAAAATCGCACATAGTGATACTGCTATCTCCCCGCGGGATTAAACCCACGACCGCATCAAGCAGAGATCTAAACTTAACGCTTAAACCACGAGACCACGCCAAGCCGGAGAGGATAAACATTACGTTTTTATAATTCTTTGTAATCTTACAGCATACCACTAGAACTAAAAAACGGGAATCTACAGTATTCCGAATGTACAATGTACAACATGAACTACTCGGACATTCTGAAAAATTATCAAAGTCTCGAAGAAGCCATTGAGAAAGAAACCCCAACTGAGATTGTTCCCTGCAAGAACGGGTGGTCTTACGACAAGAGTATTTATAAAAATACGGTTATGTCTGAGGTAATTTTAAAAAAGATAAAATTGTGCACTTTATTTAATAACATCTTCATCAGCCTATAAAGCCCTACTTCAGGGCACAGGCCTTCTCATACGGCATAGACATGGGTAGATTAGGCTGTAACACATTTCGCGAACCTATGGTTACTTACAGGACCATAGTCCTGACAATTATTTTGGTCTAAGTAGTCTTTCTGTAGAGAACCATCTTTCTTTTCAGAAAACCTGGAGGTTATCTCCTATTTTATATAGACTTGTAAAATTAATAAGTGATCCTATTTATTTCTATAGTTCTTTTAAATAACAAGCATTTGCCGACAATGGGTAATAGGTGACTAACCAAACATATATTTTTTCACTGTTATGTGGCGGTTTAAATACACCTTCTTGAATCTCAATTAAATTTATGACCTGAGGGCACACACATGGCGAAAGATTTTATTAAAATAGTATCAAATGTTTCATTAACAGTGGGACCTCGTCTGCTACAAAGATTTCCTCCCGACCTTGGGATTGGTCCTCTTAGCAGCTGGCGGAATCGTCGGGAACTACATATTTGGATACCTTCAAGACACAATCGGGAGGAAACCCTCGTTTTTCATATACCTCTTCATTGAATGCGTCTTCGGAGTAGCTACGGCTTTCGCCCAGAACTACGTGGTGTGGATAATTTACAGAATCGGCGTGGGATTCACGGTGCCAGCCATAATGGCAACGCCTTACGTGTTGGGTATGATACTGTAATTTTATACCTAGATCGTGTTAACTTTAGCCACTTTGCTTGCTCACTTACCATCAGGAGAGATATCAGAAAACTTGTATATAGGTTTGAACAGTCTTGTAGGTAATCCAGCCAAAATGGATACGTAAATAATAGCGTCTCGTTATCATAATGATTAACTGGTTTTCAGACAGTCCACTGATTTATTTCTTGTGTTCATTAAAAATTTTGAAATGCTGTCGTCAGACAGCTTTACCTTTTCACTATTCGGTACCACGTCTTGGTCTCATTCGATAAGATTGCTTTTATCTTGAATTCTTTGTTAATTCTTACTATTAAATAGGTATTCATTTATTTTGCAAATGATTCAATATTCGAATAAGGAGATAGGACTTTTGACTATCTCATAATTTGCATTCTTATGATTAATAATAACTAAACTAAACTAATTATATAAGAAAAAATTAAATAATTAAGGGAATTATGACAATTTCAGCCATAGAATTGGTGGGCCCCCGATGCCGAACACTGTGCACAATACTCTCCAACATCGCATACTCGATGGGCCTCATACTGCTCGGCGGGGTGTTTTATCTGGTTAGGGACTGGCGTCACTTGGCCCTAGCCACCACTCTGCCCTTCGTCTGTTTCTTTCTGTGCTTGTGGCCAATGCCTGAGAGCCCTCGATGGCTCCTCGCTAGAGGGCAGTTCGAGAAAGCGGAGGTGATATTGAAGAACATGGCCAGGTGACAAAATCATCTAATCTTTAATTGTATGCCACTACCTAATGAATTAAAGTCCGCTACAGTACGTCTTTGTCGTCATATTCTTCCACTCACGAGAAAGCAACTTATTAACTTAGCGACAATTTGATACTTAGTACTTAATTTCTTTTATTGAGATTCCAATTTGAGAATAGGGACTAAATACTGTAATATGTAGGTAACAGTAAGTACCTAGATTTAAATGTCACATACTTTTATCACTTTTTAGAGCTTTATTTAATCATAAGACATCTTAGGGTATAAACTTTTTCCTATTTCCCACTTACTCATTTTGATCTACGCTTTTGTTATAAATAAGTTCTTATTAAATATCTCTTCTTTTTCAGAATAAACGGAAAATCCTTACCCGCCAATTACATGGTGCAATTACGCCGGAAATACGAATCAGACAAATTGCAGCAAGACATCGAGCGGGAGAAGTCACGCAAATACGGCATCCTAGATTTATTCAGAACACCAAATTTGAGGAAGAAAACCATCATCATCACTTTCATTTGGTTCACGAACACGAGCGTTTACGTGGGACTTTCTTACTACGCCCCGGTACTGGGTGGCGATGAATTTCTCAATTTCTTCTTAGCTGGAGTTGTTGAGCTGCCAACGTACTTGTTCTTATGGCCGTCTATGGAAAGGTTGGGCCGGAGGTGGACCCTATGCATGAGTATGGTTGTAGGAGGAGTTGCCTGTTTGACGACGTTTTTAGTACAGCATGGTGAGAGTTGACTTATTTGCTTAATATTATTTAGGTTGTAACTGTAAACTCAATAAGTAAAAATATAAAGGTGTACGTTTGTAATGTTTATAATATTTTTTCAGAAACTTACGTGACCCTGGCTTTGTACTGCGTAGGCAAGATGGGTATATCATCGTCTTTCGTGGTGTTACCCTTGATGGCTTCAGAACTATACCCAACAGTGGTACGGGGCCTAGGAATGAGTCTAAGCTCAGTATTAGGCATGCTTGGACCGATATTTATTCCACTTGTTAACTATTTGGTAAGTATTCATTAAGAAGCCTATCAGTGAGCCACAAAGCTTTAAGCATTATGCTGGTAAAATCATAAATACTTCTTTTCACAGGGTTCTGATATCATGGTGCTTCCATTAATAATAATGGGCGCATTATTAGTCGCAGGAGGGATAGCAAGCTTACTTTTACCAGAAACCTTGAATCAACATCTGCCTCAAACATTGGAAGACGGAGAACGTATGGGCCTGGACACTGATTTTTGCTGCAAACCCCCTGTAAAAGATACCAGGCAAAATAGTCTTGACGAAAAAGAAATAGTATTTAATCATCCAAATTGTACGGCTTGCAATACTTTGTGCTCCTGTCAATTAGTCAGTATCCCATTAGTTGAAAATGTATCTGCAATTATAGAAAAAGACAATGAAAAAGTGGAATTTATTCTTGTTTAAATAAAAGAAAACTATGTAGACTGATGGTTGTTTTATTTATAGTTGTAATGTTTATTTTCATTTTCCTTGACTCGAAAATTTAACTATTGTCTATGTACTGTTTTGACAGCTGTCAAACTGTCATAATCATATGTCGGCTTTTATGGATTATGAAATAAATACATATTTCCAAATAAATTATAATTATTAGCACTAATATAGTATGGCTTTATCATTTTTACGTACTAATTTACTTGCGCGACATGTTAAAAACCAATTGTATCAGAACAAACGCAATGCTGGATATGTTGTCTTGTGAGTATCATTGATTTTCTCGGAGTTTATCATTGGATTAAAACTTGGGATTCTATCTTAATTTACTACATACTTATGTATTTTCAATTAAAAGATAAATTCTGCCTTGACTTAACAAAAAAAAACTGAGTGAATGATTAATAACTGTGCAGACCTGTAACTTTTTAATTATTATACTAATTTTGCAGTATTTAACCTTTAAATTTATTTTGTTTTTAAACGTTACATACGTTTGTGTGTAACGTTTAAAATGTTTTACATCACAAAAATCATCATTAAAACGAATATTAAACTGGAACAGCTGAGTATATGTATGTATTTTTAAGGATAATTAGCTTCCTATATTAATAATGGTGATAAAGATAATAAAATTCTAGCTTTAATCATCATTGAACATATAATATCATTGAAGTATATATCTGAACCCATTAATAAGTGGGCAGGTCTGTGCTCTACAGTGGGGTGTTATATGTTGATGATAAGATGTTTTACACCAATATGTAACTTAATTTGTGAGACCATTTTCAACACTTCTGTTTTACTTTTTGATGGCACAGTACCCCATGAATAGGTAAAGTTGTTTATTGGGAATAATTAGCAAAACTCACTCTATGATAGACACTCATTTATTTAAAGATGTATATTTTTATAAAATTAAATAAGGTACTGTGGTAATAAGGTAACAATGTGAATCTCTTCAAAGCAGGCCACTTCTAAATATTGACTGCATACCACATCTATGAAATGCTGAAGAAGCATCTTGAATCTTGTCAGAATTGATGAATGTATATAAACCAATATCCAATATATTATTCCAATATACAAAATGGGATTCCTGGTGCAGAATGGGGAAGACCTATGTCCAGCTGTAGACTGTGATAGGTTAAAAAGATACAAAATGTGAATCCTCTGTTATAATACTAACAAATTAGTAAAATTTTGCTTAGGTACCTCAAGAATTGATGTCATTATCTAAGTGTCTAACAGTGCTGGATATTGCCCCATGGCATAGGTGTGCATTTTAATTGGGAAAGGGCTCTGTAGCTAGTCCATGTAATACCTGTCTGGATAATAACATGCTTGGATTAGTAGTATAGGAGATGCGGACTAGCAAAGCTACACATTGAAAAAAATCCTCATCCTTTGCCTCCTTATGTGTTCCCGATCATTACATCCTGACTGTCTTCAAGGCAAGAATAATAGGCTGTTTCTAGTAGGCATGGTCCATCCTAGGCCGCATCATCACTAACCATCAGGTGAGATGGCGGTCAAATGTCTGCCTATAAAGGATTAAAAAAAAATGTTTTTTTGTAATTTGAAACTTTATTAAGACTTTTAGTAGGCAAAAAATCACTGACTAATTAATTGCAAAATAAAATGACTGCTGCTTCCCCAAATAATTACTGTTAGATAATTTTGTATTTGCAGATAACATACATTTTGAAGTTGTCCTATGCAATCAACTTATATAATTTTGGAAATTTCCAAGCTTAGTTCATTCCGCTAAATAATCAAGTGAAAATCCTTATTTTCAGGATTCCCGAAATTGGTGAAGATGCTGACAAGAATTTGCTTCTCTCTGATAATGGCCTCCCAGAATTCAGTGATATCTCTATTGAGAAATGCATCGCAGCAATCAGCAAACAAAGCTTGGAATATGAGAGTGGGGTGAAAAAAATTGAAGAGAGTACACAAAATTGTAAGAATGCATTTGTGGAAATATTTCAACCCTTGGAGAAACTTGATGGTCAGTTAGAACTAACATGGGGCATGGCCAAGACACTGTATTTAGGGAATAGCTCACTAATGCCTACAAAGTCATATATCCAAATCCATGAAAGGGCTCATAAAGCAAGATCGTCGAAATTCAACAGCGTACCCATCTTTCAATCAGCTGTAAATGAAAAAAACAAGTTGAAAAAACTTACAGATGAAGAACAAAGGCTTTTAGACAAGTATATATTGGAGGGTAGGCTCAATGGCTTAGACATCAAAGGTGTTAAAAAGGAGCGATTGAATAACCTTCTTATGGCACTACAGAAAGAAAGGCATACATTTAGAGATAAAGTCAATATTGCAACTAAACTGTTTTCGAGTACAATAGAAGATAGTTCAATTGTAAGGGATTTTCCTGAAAGTCTTGCCAAGGCTATGTCAGTTAATAATGACCCGAATCGTGGTCCTTGGAAGGTGACCTTGCAACCACACATTTACGAACCCTTTATGCAGTATTGTCCAGACCGAGAGTTACGTTGGAATTCGTGGCAGGCACATGTGCAAAGATGCTCAAATTTTGTGAATAAAGAACTAGAGACGAGTACAAATCTGGAAAAAATACGAAGTCTGCGGCATGAACAAGCCACCATATTGGGCTTCGAGTCATTTGTTGACATGAGTATGGAAACTAAAATGGCCGGATCAGTTGAGAATGTTTACAAAATACTTGACAGTCTCCTTGAAAGTGCAAAGCCTATGCAAGAGGTCGAAATTGAGTTGCTACAAAGGTTTGCTAAAGAGAGAGGTTTTGACTCCAAGCTAGAAATATGGGATATCCCATACTGGCAGAGAAAGCAGAGGTGGTCTCTGTACAATTTTGAAGAGGAGAAAATTCGGGAATTCTTCCCATTACCGAGGGTCATCACAAGTCTTTTCAACCTTTGCAGTACTCTGTTTAAAATCCAAATCGTCGAGAGGACTGATGTGCACACCTGGCACAAAGACGTACGATTTTACGACATTTACGACAGTTCAAGTAACAGTCCTATAGGCGGGTTCTATTTAGATCCGTACGCGCGGCAGGACGAAAAAATTCGTGTTCACGATGACGCTGGGTGGCATATTGCTATTCGCAACAAATCGTCTGTGACGGCTACCTCGCCCCTTTCCGCGCTTATCTTTAATTTCCAGCCCCCACTCGACGGTTCACCGTCATTGTTGACTTTCCGAGAAGTAGGCATTCTGTTCCAAAGATTTGGTCATTCGTTGCGTCATTTACTCACCAAAGCAAATTACTCGGAGGTTGCCGGCCTGTCCAACGTTGAGTGGGACGCAGCTGAAGTATGCGGGCAGGTCATGACACACTGGCTCTACGATCCCCATACAATTCAAGCCATCAGCGGCCATTTTAAAACGGACGAACCTCTTCCCGATGACATTATTAAGAACCTACAAAACGTCAGAGGTCACATGTCGGGTTACAGTCTATGCGAGGAGCTGTACCTGTCGAAGCTCGACTTGGAGTTGCATTCGAAGAAAGCCTTCTGGAGAGACATCGTAAGGGAAATCTGGCCTCAATACCACGTGCTGCCGTTCGACAAATACAACTCGCATCCGTTGTCGTTCACGAAAATCTTTTCTGAGGAGTGGGGTGCTGCGTACTACTGTCATTTATGGTCTAGAATGATAGCGGCGGACATTTACAGCGCATTTGAAGAGGCCCGTCAAGGCGGCGAGGACATACTGACAGTGGGCAAGAGATATCGCGACACTTTCTTGGCTTATGGTGGCAGTTGTCATCCTAGCGAGGTTTTCAGAAGGTTTAGAGGGAGGGATCCATCACCGCAAGCGCTATTGAACAATCTTGGCTTATCAAAGAAGATTGTTGAGGAATGAAATAATGTATGCTAGATTAGTTAAATTGTAATTTTATTTCTATAAAAATAGTAACGTTTTATTGTTGTATCCTTTGTCGTGGTCCAGCCCCCTAATACGTAAGATGAAAATGAAATAAGTATAAGAACATCCTCTCCACAATACTAAATATTTAGAAAATACTCAATTTTCATTATGTATTTGCATTTGCCATCATTTTTTTATGGGAGCAAATTCAAAATTTACTTGTATTATAAAGAGCCTAAAGAGGAAGGATTTGTTAATGCTCTGAAACAGGCCCAATATAAAAATATTTCATTGTTGGAAAGTTGCTCCATCACCGGTGGAACGGTGGGCTAAATGGAAATGGCGAAAATGAGTTGTATTGGTAGGTTATAGCACCAAGGATTCCGGATTCGATCCCGAGCAGCACAAACATTTCTGTTTCGACTGATTCAGTTATACAATAAATGTAATTCCAAAAAGCTTTACTAAAATAGGGCCTAGATGGCGCTGTGTGAACGTCGGTGGATATTAATTGGTTAAATTATTTATTAACGTTTCCAAATCAATTAGGGATCCTTACTAACACTTCGAATATGTAGTGAAGCCGGTGGGGTCTGTACTAAATTAAACAAAATACCATCATTTATAAATTACCTGCTTTATTTTACCCACTACTCAATTATCAAAACAATGGCAACAAAACGTTAACCCTTTAGCCGCCGCAGTTGCATTCAACAGACAATAGATTTTCTTAAGATTGAATATGTTAATCCGAATCCGGGTTTTGCTCCCAAGCTCGCTCCATGTCGTACAAGTCCCGCTTTAGACTATCGTCCTCTGGGAGCATCTTCACAGCTATTTTCATCTCGTCGACAGCTCGGGAGAGGTGGCCAAGCCGCGCCAGACCGGCCGCCCGCCGGGCTATGCATTTGGCACGACTGCGAAGATTACCCTCGCAGGGCGGTACTAGCAGATCCAGGGCGGTGGAACAATCTGATACCTGCAATGTTGTCGGAATTCAACTAATTATTAATTTTAATAACTTCAGTAATTAATATAGTACGATTCACGAAAGACCACTGCGCTTAAGTGCTTTTTCGAGTCCCTTTTGAGGTGCGGTGGCGGTCGACGGTGAAAATAATTATTTTTTTACCCTCATGTATTTTTTAAATATTTCATTATTATTTTGTTTTCTCTCTCTCTCTTCAACCTATCGCAGTCCACTGCTGGACATAGGTCTCCCCCGTTTTGCGCCAGACATCCCGGTCCTCCGCTTTTGTTTCACTATCATCAAAATAGTCCTCCCTATGTTGCTCAGAAGGTCACCATTTGTAGTCATCTTTCGTGAATCGTACTATTACATTGTTGACGTCCAAGGGACACATGTTCACGTGCGTGTAAGACATTCCAATTTTAATAAAAATGCAAATTCTGTTATTTCCTATTAGGGCCGGATCTAGGGGGGGGGGGGGCAGACGGGAGCACGTGCCCCGGGCAGCACGGTCAGGGGGCGGCAAACCGACTAATGGACCACTCATCATTTACCTTACTTGCCCGTGGAATAAATAATAGCACAAGTGCAGATATTTCATGGCCATAGAAATTTCGACCGACCCGGAGCGCGGAATAAAGCATGTTACTCAACCATTACATTTTTTTTGCATAGTTCTAAATAGGCGCCCGCAGGAATTGCAGATCACGGTCAGCAGGCGCAGGCAGCCGCGATCTGAGGAATGACGCTATATATGAAATCTCTCTCGTCGGTCTCTATCCAGGGCAGCAGTGTATTATTTCAAAGTTACCTAGTTGTTTTTCTATGTTTTAGTGATGTTAACTTAGCTGCTTTATAGCTATATAATTTTTATGATGACAGCTACAATTGAAAAAAAATAAACATAAATAGATTTTAGCTCCTTTTCATTGCATCAAGCGACCACGTTTTTAAGAAAATATACAAAATAAATTGGAAATAAAACGCCTTTTTCATCCAGTGTGACTTCAAAAAGCTGTGGCGAGTAGTCTTATTTCATTATAGAACTTAGTTTTTTAATATTGATTAAAATCAATACCCATAATTGATAAATTGTAACTTTTTGACGATTGCTTTTTTGCCGAGATTAGGATTGCTCTGAAACATCTTAAGCGTTATAAGACCCCCCGCGACGACGGATTTACCGCAGAGCTTTTGAAAGTAGGGGGCATGTCAATGCTTAAGACCCTTCAGAAGCCCTTTAATTTCGGAATCGGTGATGGTGCGACGCCAAAGGTGAGAAGTAATGGCGTGGTGGTGCTCTTCTTCAAGAAAGGCGATTAAACCTTTTCCCTCTCTATTCAACCTATAGCAGTCCACTGTTGGTCTCCCCGTTTTGCGCCAGATATTTTCCGGTCCTCCGTTTTTCGCATCCAGTGACTTTTCGCAAGTCGTCGGTCCAACGGGCTGGAGGGCATCCTACGCTACGCTTGCCAAGACGCGGTCTATGCTCTAGAACTCGTCTGCTCCAATGGCCATCGGTTCTGCGACATACGTTACCCACTGCCACTTCAGTTTGCTAATCTGGCGAACTATGTCGGTAATTTTAGTTCTCTTGCGGATAACATCATTTCTGATCTTATCCCTAAGAGAGACCCCGAGGATAGCTCGCTCCATTGCGTGTTGAGTGACTTTGAACATGTGAACCAATCCCGCAATCAGTGTCCATGTCTCAGCTACGTATGTTAGCAAGATGATAGTTTGGCCCAAGTAATCTTATTGCTGCACAAACTTACATGTATTGGAAACAGTGCCGGATCTTTAATTTTTTTTGAGTGGGGCAAAAATTGAGAAATGTCGCCCCGCCCACTTTTATTTATTTTTACCTTTACCATCCTATATTATTTCAGTAATTTATATAATAAGTCTTCTTATTGATTGACATTTGTACAAAGCTGCTACTTTTTACGCAGCTGCGATCAGTTTCAGAGATATTACATGAATTACAACCCCTTTTCTTACTCCTCGGTGCCAATGATTGTGTAAGCTCTTCATGCAGCAGTGGACTGCGATACAAAACGGAACGTGCTCACTCATGAAACCTGAATAGGTAGTAATGGTTTTGCTGATACTATGTGTACAAAATTAAAGTAACAACATTTTAGTTCGCGCTGTTCATTGCCAGATATTTTTAGCTTGGTTACAATCAACTTTCAACAACCAACTTTTTTAGAACAAAAGTATACAATAAATTGTGAGAGTGCAGACACGAGTGCAAATTGAAACAAAGCATTCGGTATATTGCAATCTTTAACTGTTCATCTGCCGTTGTTATATCAAATGAAACACAATGAAATAATTATTACATTCAGAGAAATGATTGAAAAATATAATATTTTCAAACATTTATAATAACCAGTAAAATCGTATAATAAAATATAAAAGTCAGTCTTATTGTATATTATACTTGAAATTGAAATTGAAAAATGCTTTATTCAAATAAATCTTTACAGTTACTTTTGAATCGTCAAAACAGTATATAATTTTTTTATTAAATCTAATGACTCTATCACCGGTTCGGAATGCTGCCATCCAACGAGAAGATCCCGGCAAGAAACTCGTGGGTTACTATAAAAAAATAAGTTAACATGATAATAAATTTTATCAAATACTTACAAATAGATTATTGGTGTTGATACCTTGTGATGATATCTACTGTTAAGTTTCATTTGCCTACACTCACATTTCTTTACAAACAACGGTTGATAATCCTCTATTATATCCAATAGGAGTAGGTAGAGCTATTTTATGTACTTGCAATATGTTAGAACAATGTGGATATTCCCCGCATAGAATACTTGGACGCGGGTCAACAATCGACCCTTCGCGCGAGTTGGCGATTAAAGATACCGGCTCTTAGAAAATTAGGTGTGTTAAAATTAAAATCAGAAATAAGCAAGTTTTAGATAGATGACCAATTCTTTTATTGTTTTTTTTTTCCAATTTTAACTGTCGGTAAAGAATTAAATTTCAGAAAGAGACAACAGATATATTGTTCATTTGTTCATATGATGCGGCAATATCACAACAAACAACAGATTCCACAAAGCGACATCGTCGCGTTTTTGTAAAAGTTGGCAACATGTTGGTAATGTTAAATTTACAACAATCGTGCGCTTGCACTAACAAGTGCACATATAGTTACATACTTTATAGTTCATTCATATCAAAGAAAATATCCATATATCCATATAATAAATAATAATGTCCATAAATGTTTATAAACCATACATAAACAGAATGTACATTAACATCAATGTTTGAAGTTCATGAAACTAAATAGCTCTACCTACTCTGATCTTTAATTACTACATATAAACATAGTTATATGTAATAATTAAAGATCCCATATATATAGTTTAATGACAGGCGTCCGTAGTCTCTCCCATAGCCCAGATATCCAGTCCACCAAAACCCAACTCCATAGCCCAGTATCATAGTTTCCATATATTTGCAATAGTCTTTTACACCTGGCAGGGGTCATCATGGTTGTATTCATATTGTGCATTCTGTGATGGCATCCGCCACGTGTAACACTAACAAAGATTAAACATTCGAAAAAAGGCCTCTGTACTGTTGGCTTCGGCCCCACACACGCCTTCCAAAGGACCGGGCCACTATTTGGCCCGTGAAACTTAAATATTTCGAAAACATAATAATAAAGCCCTTTATTCTGAAATCAAAGTTACATTATACCCCTAATTTCAGTGTGCTGTTGGCGTAGGCCTCCTCCAAAAACTTCCATTGTTCTCTATCCTGTGTGACCCTTCTCCTTTTTGCACCCACAGTCTGCTTAAGGTCATCTCCCCATTTCATGTTTTGTCTTCCTGGATTTCTTGTTCCATCTCTTGAATACCATTCTGTTATGGCCTTGCTCCATTTTTATCACGCATCATCAAAGTTAACTAAAAGTTAGTAAATGAAATTGACAAATCGTAACAGAGAAAACGCGACTTAGTACAAAAAGGCTGTCTTCAATAGCATATGTTAAAAAAATCTATAGATTCGCATATTGCAGACAATTGTTACAAAAGATAACAGCCTTTTTCGGGACCAAGTATTGTTTCGTCCTGGGCATCCTCCTTTAAAGCAATGCCAATTCCTTTCAGCCTTTTTGCCTTCAACTTTGTTAAGTTGAACCATATTTGGTTAGTTTTAATTGTGACATAGAGACAGTATGTGAAAACTACTTCAATGATGTAGTCGTCTGATTTCGTAATCTGGAATTTGTTTGGGTACTTATACTTCTGAATGTTTTACTTATGTCAACTTGAATTGCTTTATCCAGCACTTTTGGTGCACATTGGGCATCTGCTTCAACAGTATGAACTGTAAATAATTTTTTATTGTTATTTAAGTGGAGTGCAATTATAATTATAAACACAAAAGATTACTTAATCACAATAAAAATCTGTATGGTTTCGGTGTTTCCAAATTTTTATTTACTAAAGCTTGCACAGGTTGACCAATATCTCTCCCTAAACTAGGTACTAAGGTACTTTAGACCTTAGATTTCAAGAATAGACAAAAATATAGTTATGATACTGAGCAAAATATTTGTTCAATGCAATAAATGAGGATATAAAATCTACCTGAACTCTTAGATGCAATTTCATCACTACTTTGTAGTTCTATAGCTTCACTTTTTTCAATGAATTTCTTTTTATGTGCTTTAAGATTCCATTCTTTATATATACTGTCTCTTCTTTTTGTTTCTGATGTTTGTGTGTCTGGTCGGTAAATATTTTTACTGGGTATAGATCCTGGTTTCAAACGTACTTGTGAAATAGTTCCCATCACATGATATTCCATATAATTTTCCATATCATTTGGCAACTGAAGAGTGTAAAAATTTTAAATTCATGAAAAAATTTTAATGTTTTTTGTTCATTTTCATGTGTAATACAATAAGGCACTAAATGTTTTTCATTTTATCTTTCTTCCAAATTAACCAATAAGGCAGAAATAATAATTATACAGTAAAACACTTCTATATTATAAACAAAAAGTTATGTTTTAATTTCAAGTAACATTAGTACACATTTAAATCATACTCACATCAAAATGGTCTTCACAAAAATAATGTCGCTTTGAATATGCCAGGTTCCGCCGTGCGAGCTTTAACCATTTCTCTCGTATATGTTTATTGCTTGGGGCTTTTACAAAAACCTTGTTGGATGCTGATCTTGATGTGTTTTTACAACCATATACTACACACCATTTATAACTTTTAGAATTCATTATTATCGAATTCAGTTTTTCTTTATATACTTTCTTTTGATACACGTAAACCATAAACTTGTCTTTATAATAATTTGATTAAATTATCAATTTACCATCTTGCAGTATCGTAGTGAAAATGTAAAGATGTAAAGAGCACAAAAAAAGAAGAGCAGGCAGAGTATATCATAATATATTGGCAATGATCAAAGAGTATATAACACTAATACGTCTTGCAATGATGATATTATGTACTTTCTACATCATTGTGAAATGGGACTCAAATCATCAAATGACATGCATCTCTTATATCATTGTAATGCAACACGTCATGTATCTTTGTCCAGGCAGTGCAACTCCATACAAAAATAAATTACTATGAAACGGAGCAGAATTTTAATGGCGGCTATAGCCATCTCACTCACTTCCTCTGCTCACTCTTTCTTCATTTGACAATTTGATTGTTTCGCGGTTAGTTTTTGGTTAGTTTCAGTTAGTTTAGCGTTATTGTCAATTTTGTTGTCAATGATTACTCTTTGTATTCTGTTGAAAGTGATATTTACGAGTTTTCTTCATGCGCATAAGTTTTTTTCAGTTAGGATAGAAGTGAAACGTTGTTAGGACTTTAAGTTATCATTTCAGGACTTGGAAATAAGGATTTAAAGTAAGAATGAAGTATCGGCGCTGTGAAATTTGTGGCTTAAGATCTTGAAGAAAAGATGGAGTCAAACGCCACTTTATGGCTAAATTTCTGTTGATGAAGCCGGTAGGATGTTATTTAAAGATGTATCTTAAAACTATACAAACAATATAATATTATTGTGATAATTACGAAATAGTAGGTTTATCACTATAGTGCGGAATATTTCATTTTATCGATATCGATATTTTTCAGATGTAAGTTATGGGTCAAAATGTTAGGTATGTTGCTGTTTCGGCTATCTACATTATTAATAAGAAAAGAATGCAAAAAAGAAAATGTGGCGATAAGTGAAATTGAGCAGATAAATTCAGATAGCAATAAAAAGTCTCAACTAATGAGTATAGAAAAGTAATAAATGGCAAATATTCAGTGAGCTTGCTTCTTCTAGGAAAGTCATCTCCGTCGTTTGATGTTTCTGTATACTCTGACCAAGACTATAGTAGATAGTAGTTTAAGTCAATTGTTGTTTGATACCACGGAGGCAGTTTAAATTTTAAAGTAATAAGTTTGAAACAATTATTCAAATCTTTTAATATTACGTGTTTGACTTTCAGCCTGGTGAAGCATCCATGACAAATGACGTCTATTTTTCATCCTGAAGTTGCTACGAAAATAGAAATAGAAAGAAATCAAAATTATAAAACTAAACAAAATCGGGTTTTAGATGTGCCCTCGAACCATGTAATTTGTGTGAATACCAGTCTACGTACAAAAATATTTATGACTGTTTAATAAATGACATAAATTATGGTCTTGACTTATTTACTGTTTAACTCATCATACAATTTCGTTTTAATGGTAGAAGTATAGAATAATATATATTTACTTCTACCATTAAAACGAAATGGAGATTCTGAAAATATTTTTAAATAGTATAATATATATATATATTCCTTACGATATCGATATCATATATTCTATGTAGGATGTACTGCAAACACTATTTGTTATTTCTCATGTTGGTACGATTGACAGCATACTTTCGTTAAGTTGGTGCAAGATCTCTGCTCCGTTTTGACATTTGTGTAGAATTTTTTTTCTATGGAAGCCCGCCTCTTACTTTACATACTCTTTGTCTTTGTCTATCACACGGTTAGAAGAGACGGTTGATAGACGTTCACAACACTGACGTCGTGTCATTTGGCCTCCAAAGAGGCCAAAACATTACGAGCTGTCGTGCAAATTTTCACAAAGTGTCATAATTTTAATAAATACTTTGAAAAGAAATAAGTAAACGTAGAAAAATGTCGTGTTCTGCGGTAAATTGTTCTTCAAGAACCACCAAAGGAGGAGTAAAAGACCCGGAATTATCATTTCATAAGTAAATATTTGACGACATTTTCATTCATATTACGTAGTTGTAATGAGACTTATGGATAAAAAACATGTAGTAGTAGACTTTAAATAATGTTAGACATACATTAGCTTGTATTAATTGTAGAAATTACGTCTAAAACAATTAATATTATGCATGAAAATTTAAGGATGTTACATAGTGATGTACTCAACATAGAATTTAATTCCATCGATAGTATTTCTTTAACAGTTTCTTTTATACAATTATTGAATTTTTAGGTTCCCGAAATGTCCACAAATCAGAGAAGAATGGGTTAAAAGTGTAAGGCGTGAAAACTGGGAGCCTACGAAGAACTCCAGGCTTTGCTCAAAACATTTTGAGCAATCCTGTTTCATCGTAGGCTTATCAATAAAAAAACTGAAATCCGATGCAGTACCAACCATTTTGAAGGATATCCTGGATATTATCAACCTGTTAGTTATTTTTACTATTTAGACCCTTTTATGCGAGTCTTTTCTGTATAACTGGTTAGAGTCTTCTTAATATAATCAAATCTTTGAACCGGTGTGGTAGATTCAAAATACTTTTTAATTTCTTTTTAGGGTTCCGTAGTCAAACAGCAAAAAACAGAACCCTTATAGATTCGTCATGTCTGTATGTTTGTCCGAATATCACATCAACTTTTCTCAGAAAATTTAAAAACTATAAAAATATTGTTATAATTTTGCAAGAACATATTTGTGTTCTGTAATCCACATTATAATTTTAACAAAAAAACATGAAAAAAAATGTTTTTAGGTCGCATATTTTAAACTGAAACTTTTTTCATGATACCCACTATTGTGGGTTATCAATGTAGGTATGTATGGGTCTTTAAAAATGATAATGAGGCTTTCAGTATATATTTTAAATAAAATAATTTTTAAGTTTGATTTGTGAGTGTTATTTAAAATTTGTTATTTTACCGTAAAAATATAATATAGTCTATTTAATACCTACCAATAATATTTTGTTTTATTTGTTCCAACATCATCTAATTTTTAACCCAGGAAGACCAAACTTCAAAATATTTGCGTATAAAATTTATTATGGTAACGCTTTATTTTTAATTTTTGTTGTAGATAAAATTAACAACGTTGCTGTATCTGACTCCATGTTATTTTTAACACAATTTATAATCATTTAATTCTGCAGGTGCGACGACGACGCCCGGCTTAATTCTAGCAATATGTTCGATACCAAGGTCACATCCCTAGTGACGCACACTAATACAAATCTGTAACTGCACACTAACAAAAATTAGACACCGCTTTTCAATATACAGTCTGTCTACCTCATAATATGTCTATGACTTTCTACATCATTGTGAAATGGGACTCAAATCATAAAATGACATGTATGACGTTTAATTCGAATCAAGGTGAAAAGAAGTCGACACGAATGATGAGTTTTTTGGTTGATTCGAATCATCAATTCTGATTCGAATCAATGTCATCTATTCAAATCAAGGTTTAAAAAATCGAAATTTTTTTTCTGCATGCATATAAATATATACCTATTTTAAAAATAAATATTTTTAAAAATTTTGTCTTTCTGCCTGTCTGTTTATTCCGGGTAATCTCTGAAACGGCTAGATGGATTTGAATAGGACTTTTTTGGCAGGTAGCTTTTATGCTCTGTAATTCTTAATAATTAAGATTTTAAAATCCTCTTTTTAGAACTAAACCAGCTGTGCCCCGCGGAATATATATATATCATCATCATCATCAGCTCATCATTCGTCCCCACCGAGGGGCACGAGCCTCCCCGTTTAGGGTGATTTTCATTTTTTTGCATAGTTCTAAATAGGCGCCCGCAGGAATTGCAGATCACGGTCAGCAGGCGCAGGCAGCCGCGATCTGAGGAATGACGCTATATATGAAATCTCTCTCGTCGGTCTCTACCCAGGGCAGCAGTGTATTATTTCAAAGTTACCTACTTGTTTCTCTATGTTAATTGATGCTAACTGAACCGCTTTATAGCTATTTCATTTTATGACGAACAGCTACAAACCTTTTTACAATAAACAGCTCCTTGCGAAAGCTCGCTGGTGGAAGCTGGATGAGAAAAGCGGAGGAAAGGGATGTCTGGCGCAAAATGGGGGAGACCTATGTCCAGCAGTGGACTGCAATAGGTTGAAGAGAGAGAGAGAGAAATATATTCAGATGCTACATTCACTATATTTATGTCTTTAAACTGTTCCTTAAGAGAGTCACATGGTCTAAGGTTAAATAGCTCTTTTTTGCAGCACAAATATTGTATATTGATAATGTCGGCAGCCTAATCCCAAAACAGTAGACCATTACGCTATGAAAATAACTAAAATAAACCAATCTTGCCGTTTTTACATTGTTAAGAGTTATCTTAGATATTAAAACCAATAAGGTTTTTAAGAAGAATTAACGACCCATTACGCTATTGTGCCACATCTTCAAGTTATTCTCCAGGGTCATCATGATCCGTCTCGCGCATAGGTTTGACGACATCCAGCCCTCCGAACAAGCCAGGTTCCTCAAAGGCTTTAGCACCATAGCTTACATATCACGCTGCGGCAGGTTATACAGAAGACCGGAGAATATAACCGACCCTTATGTTTGGCGTTTGTGGACTATGAGAAGCCTTCGATTCGATCGAGACTTGGGATGTGCTTCATCCCTCCATCGGTGCCTGACTTGACTACTGCTATATCGAATTGTTGAGATGTTTGTACGAGTGCGCTACAATGTCAGGCCGAGTACATGAAGAGCTTACACAATTTTCAATTTTTGCATTTTTCAATTTTTGCCCCACCCAAAAAAAATTGAAGATCCGATGCTGGGCCTTAGTCATCCACGCGGGCCCAGTGCGAATTGGACGAGTTCACGCACCTTTTAATCTCTTCGCAGGCGAACGCAGGTTTCCTCAAGATGTTTTCAACGCAAGAACGTCGGATAACGTACATATATTTTCGAAAATTTGGAAACACATTTGTACGTTGCGGGCTTTGAACCTCAGCCCTCAGTCCACACCATTGAGCCACCGACGGTCATATATAGGTATATGTATATATTGGTGTATGAACTGTATATATATATTAATATGCATGAATAGGCAGGTAACTATTGTAATAAGGAAAAACTTGGCTACTTTTATTATCGGATAATATTTTAATTTAGAAAAATAAAGTAATGTTCCGCGAGGCGTAGCGTGTCGCGTGAGCTGCGCGCCTTGAGTTACCGAAGCGATTTTAATAAAATTTAGTATGAAATTACTTGACACCCGGGATAAACACATAGGCTTCGTTTAAAATATCTTATTCCGCGGGGCAAAGTTAGAAAGGTAATAAGAATTATTTTTATGACTTCAATTCATCCAAAATATTTGTATACCGTAAGTAGGGAGAATAGAAAGAACAAGTAAAATATGCCCGAACTCAATTTCAATTTCGAAACCTTTAGAATCATCTTTCTTTTCGGACAATCAAGTGATTCAGCCGACAATTTTTTAACCAAATTGGGAAAAAACGCTTTTTCGCTATATCCGCAGCCTTCCCATACAGCGATCTAAAACTAACGCCCACACTACCATATCACGGAGTCAGTTGCATACAAAATAGGCATACTTTATTAGGTGATAGACTCGGTACTGACCACAGTGCCAGAAAAATACCTAACAAATACTGCATCTATCATCGTTAGGCGTATCACTTACCACCAGTGAGCGAACTGAGTGTCCACTTAATGACATGAACAGGAATCCTCCAAAACATTATTTTCCATACTCTTTTGTACTTACACATCTGTTAAAGTTGCCCAATGCGAAGTGCGTGGCGGCCCTGTTAGCAAACAAACTGGGTAGCTTGTCGGATAGCTTGATACCGTGGGTGTATGCGCTGATAGCACCGAGGAAGTTGCCAGCGCGGAAGAACTCGTCACCCTTCTGCTTGCACCACTGAGGGTCCTGCTCCTCGGGCCGGAGGTCCTCGGACACGAAACCTGCATTACATTAGTAGTAGTAGCAACCTTTTTAACTTTCATCATCAGCCCATAACGGTTACGGTAAAGTAACAAGAGTTCTTTGTTTTTAACTTAGATAAGAGAGTTGAAAAAGGTCATATTGTAGTTACATGAACCACTAGGTACTTGTACAGTCTTAACGTGACACCGCTCGACAAAGGCGTTCCAAGTGTTTCTCGGAAATTCACTGTGTTGGCTTAGTGTCAAAAGAAGTATGCTGGAAACCTTGCTAGAGTATTATTTTATTAAGTAAATAACTAATATAAGTACTAAAATAACTTAATAAGTTGGGCTGGGTGGCATTCGGTAAGCTACGTCATATCCTAACGTCAACTATTCTGCAATGCTTAAAGACGAAGGTCTTTGAGCAATGCGTCCTACCCGTGCTAACATACGCAGCTGAGACATGGACACTGACTGCAATATTGGTTCACAAGTTCAAAGTCACTTAACGCGCAATGGAGCGAGCTATGCTTGGAATCTCTCTCAGGTATAAGATCAGAAATGATTAAATCCGTAAGAGAACTAAGTGAGCGGGCTATGTCCCGCCGGATCAGCGAGTTGAAGTGGCAGTGGGCTGGTCACGTATGTCGCAGAACCGATGGCCGTTGGAGCAGACGAGCTCTGGAGTGGAGACCGCATCTTGGCAAGCGTAGCGTAGGACGCCCTTGGCCGATGGGCCGATGACTTGCAAAAGGTCGAATGAGAAAAGCGGAGGACCGGGATATCGGGCGCAAAATTGGAGAGACCTATGTCCAGCATTGGACTGCGATAGGTTAAAGAGAGAAGTAAACGTACTTTACCTATTTAGCTACCTACTTCCGCTTTTATTACACCATCTCTAAAGACTAGTCAGCAATGTAACAGATTAACCAAAATTATAACTGTTGCATCAAGTCGTAAAGAAACATTTCTAATGAGGACCCCTCAGTAGAAATGTTTCATTGCACACACCTGTAGCTCTCCTTGCTAAAGTGATATTTTTTATCCACGCCTCCTCTTCCTGTGCGGTAGACTCCCTACTAGGAGTGGGAAAAGTTCTCGGAGTATGAGTAATTTCTAACTGAGCAGTCTCTCTTAGTTTAGGGAGAACTCTCTCCGCCACTTCTTTTTGTTTTTTCTCAACATATTCAGATTTCACAAGAGTTTTCTGCGGAGGTTTTGGTACTGTATTCGATGGTTTCATTTTGATATGTTTCTTTACATTATTGTCTATTTGATGCTTATTGTTATCACTTTCTTCATCTGGGAGTTCCACTATTTTGACACCTGAGCTGACATTTTCGTTACTGCCTAAAGGCTTATGAGATCTGATAATGCTTAACTCTTTATGTACAATTCCTGTATCATCATTTTTGATACGCCAATCTTCTAGAGCCTCCATTGCCTGCTTAGTTTGTTCGTCACGCCTGGCATCCATCAGAGCGTGTTGCTTTGAATCTATGTCCATCGCTCTCTGAAACTGTAAATCTGTCTAACTGACTTTTCCTTATTTTTCTGTCTTCAGACTCTTGTTTGGCTTTCTCTTGGCACTTCTCTAAGATATCGTGTTTCAGTTTTATTTTTTCCGACTTAATCAATTCTTTTTCTAGGCATTCCCACTCAGCTTCATCTCGTTTGACCAAGTCCATAATTATTATATCCTCTTTTACAATGCACTTGCTTTTATTACTGTCAACTTCATGTAATAAGAATATTTCGAATAGGAATGGGCTAAAATTTGCCTTGATATAGGAATCGGTGGTAAAGATATCAACTTTCTCATGTTTAACAGGACTTACTGGTATTTTGATTTGCAATGTTTGTGCAGTTTGAGTCCACGTATAATCGTTCACTATTATAGGCATAATTAGATCACAAATGTTACGTTATCAGTGTAATATACTTTGTTTTTGTTTAGATCGCAGATGAAATTGCCATTTAATAAAGCGTGGTGATCGAATTATTTACGAATTACCATGGCAACAGTAGTGAAAATAACTAGAGACATTTCGACGAAATGATTTCATAATCATAATTATAACTATTTTTATACCTACTATCTCACCTACAATATAAGTATAGATTCAGGCTTGTTTAAATATTAAAATTACCTACTGTGGACCGTGACTTATCAAAGTCACGAGTTAGGAACTGCACTATACTTACTCAATCCCTGTTTTACATCATCATCATCAGCTCATTAAACGTCCCAACCGATTTTCCTCACGATGTTTTCCTTCACCGTAAGAGCGTCGGATAACGTACATATGTTTTTCGAAAATTCGAAAACACATTGGTACGTTGCGGGATTTGAACCTCGGCCCTCCCGGTAGGCGACAGTCCACACCATTGAGCCACCGACGCTCTTGATTATCTAACCCAAAGAAATTTTAAACTACCAGGTTGGCCGTATGTTGTAATCTTTTTAAAAAATTATTGTTTTTAATCGACGTCGGAATATTTCCCTATGTTGATTATAAACAATTACTTAGACCTATGAGCACACATTAGGCACGGTACAATTAAGGCATGTCGATAAATCCCTGCGAGATAAAGTCATGTTTAAACATAAATACGTACAGTAGATACCCATCCTCTACAAGAGCATTTTTATTTAAATCGTCATTAGTTAATTATAGAGTTATAGGATCGTATTCAATATTTTACAGCAGTAGGCAGTTAGCTAGTTTTGGACCCGACCTAATTAAGTAATAATACAAGCGCGCAATTCTGGATCAAGAGGAGAGTTGATGATGTCGATGGGGGCTTGTTTCAGCAGTGGAACTATGAGTTTTTTCTTCATTCACACAACAAAAAAAAAATTCAAACTACTGATGTTGGCCGCAATTGGCGGGCGCAGATGGCTCTCAGCCATTAAAATTACACAACGAGCCTAAGGGCGCCCCAGAGTGGGACTCGAACCAGTGTTGACACCTTAGTTTTAGGAATGGGGCTTTTTGAGAAGTCAAAAACGGCTAGGCGTCTTCATTTTCGATAAAATAGCAAAAAAGTACTTGTTGGCATGGCGAAAACTTCATACTTTGGCCTTTTCGGGCTAAATCATTAAAAAAGGAGTTCAGTTCACCTATATTAAAATGTGCTAGAACTAGCCCGAAAAGAGCTAAGGTGGCAACACTGACTAGAGTCTCGGCTTAGGGCGTTGCGAGGGGGGACTTTGTAGCCTAAAATATGTTTGGGGAGAGAAGCGGCCCGGCAAACGGTTACGCGAATAGGGGCGGAGCGAATCTACAGGGACACGCGACGATTGCCCTGCCGGTGGGGGCGGAATCTCGGTTGTCGGTTTGTAGAAGGAACTATAAGTTAGCTGTTTTCCGTTCTCTGCTGAATATTTTGTCCTTATGCCGCACGTGATAAAGAGTAGGTAGGGGTAACAATCGTATTCAAATCAACCGTTATCACACATACATTGTCATCATCAGCTCATTATACGTCCCCACCGAGGGGCACGAGCCTACCCGTATAGGGTGATTAGGCCTTGTCGTCCACGCGGGCCCAGTGCGGATTGGACGACTTCACGCATAACCTATGAATCTCTTCAATACATACATTGTAGTATACACATATTATTAAGAGGATAAATTTATTCAATTTGATCTCAGCGGTTCATTCGACGTTATTTACTCGTACACGTACAAATTATATCAAGACTGATAAAACCTTGAAACAAACAGTGCGCTGGCTCTTGCTTAACAACACACGTCGCGCTCTTATTTACCTATCTTGTCTCTTAATCATTATCAGTAAAACATATCATTTACGATTGCAAAAGATAGCGAAGTCGTGTAAATTTGTTTAGACAATATCACATTATATAATAACGAGTAGGTGTGCGATAAACAGAACTTTTATCACTAGGTTACTGGAAACGTTATTTTGTTGTTTTTCTGTAGCACTGATCAGTGACGGGAGTGTCTTGTTTATTTTCGTGTTGCAATTATTTTAATATACACAAGAAATGGCGGCACCAATAGTTCAAACTGGTAAGTGGACTATTATTTAAATAATGTTATTTATTTTAAATGAATAATACATATCTACTGACAGTTACACAGCGCTAACTAGTCCCAAACTAAGCATTTAGTCTGTAATATGGGCACTAAACAACGGATAAACATACTTATATATTTTTTTGAAATACATACATATTATACGAAGAAATCACCCAGACCAATACCAACAGACATGTTCATGCACACAAATGTTTGTAATGCCCTGAGATTAAACCCGCAACCCCTTGGTGTAAGAGCCAAGATAAATTATATTGCAACTGTCTACAGATGCAATTATAAGAGTTTATGAAACTGGAAATACAGCTTTACATCCATCTGGAAATAATTCACGTCTACACCTAGTGTATAAGGTACAAACAAAATTCTAAAAATGATAAATTGGTATTATTACAGTATTAGGTGATGTCAGCCCAAACGAGCTGGGAAGAACATTAACCCACGAGCATCTCGCGATGGACTTCAGCCACTTCTATCGGAAACCACCAAAGCAACTGGCCGACCACTTCCAGTCAGGGTTCACGTTGCAGAAGGCGGGCTATGTTCGTCAGTACCCTTACAGCTCCCACTTCAACCTTGTTCTGAACGACTCCATGGCTGAGAGCGCTGTGCTGAACGATGTCGCGTGTTACAAGAAATATGGAGGCGGTAAGGCCATCTCAAAGTATTTTGCAATTTTCGTTAAGTACTTAAGTAATCAATAAAACATCCCCTTTTTGAATTGGACACATCCAAAATATTCTACAGGGTGTTTAGATTCGATCGTTTTTTCAAATACCTCATAGGTAGGTCGAAGGCGAATCAAAAGAATCGTATACTTTTCATCATCATCATTATCAGCTCATTATACGTCCCCACCAAGGGGCACGAGCCTACCCGTTGCCTTCAACGTAAGAGCGTCGGATAAACGATTTCGAAAATTCGATATAATCATTGCTACGCGGCGGGCTTTGATCCTGCGCCCTCCAGATCAGAAGGCAACAGTCCACACCAATGAGCCACCGACGCTCGTCAACGTTTAATTTTGTTTAAATGAAGTTATTATTCTATCTAAATTAAAATGTAGATGGCCAACTGGAGGATAACTGTCCCCCGATCAATAAATAGATTTTCTATTGTTTTCTCGAAAAAGTCTTCAAGAAGATGATTTACCTTTAAATATCATACTTCATCACTTACTCTCTTACAAGTCGACGTTAATCCCGTCCGATTCTTTATTACAGGAACTATCGTTGAAAACACAACAGAAGGTTTGGACAGAAACCTGGAATTTTACAAGCGGGTGTCTTCCGAAACCGGAGTGCACATTGTTGCTGGCACAGGATTCTACATCGCCGATATGCAAGCCGCCAATCACCTTCACAACACGACGGAGGAGCTTTACACACATATGCAACAAGAGCTGATGGTTGGATGCGTGGACAATCCTGACATCAAAGCCGGATTTATGGGAGAGATCGCGAGCGTATGGCCTATTAGAGGTGTGTTTGAATATAATACTGTAGTAATCTGTATGACATAAAAGATATCATAGGTGACTACTGGTGAAATAGGGATTTATTTATTTAATCTTTATTGCACACATAAATTATGTACAAAGGCGAACTTAATGCCATGTGGCATTCTCTACCAGCTAACCTTTGGATATGCAGAGAAAGACAAATGGTGCGGCGAGAAAAGAGAAAAGAGAAAAAAATTAACACTAGCATTGACATTTGACTAGATTTGACTAGGGATTGTGGAGTTCCGCAAGGAATAAAACTTAGACCACTCTTGTATTTCATAATACCTGAAACATCAACGTCTACTACTGGGTATCAGCTTAAATTTATTCTAAAGTGATGACTACTATAAAATAAGAGTAGCGATAAGAAGGATACATTACATGTGATCCATGCGCCACTTAACATATTGTCTATATATCGAAGGACATTATTTTAATCTATCTATTTGTCGCTTGATAAACTTTCTGAAGATTCTCAAATTTCTATCTTAAATTGATAAAATTGAGATATATAGGTACTTGCTGTCTCCAGATGACTCGTCGTAAAATCTTGTTATCAGTCAATGTGTATGTATAGCTAGGTAAACAACTGAATTTATATACAAGCTATACAACCCATCTTATGATAAGTGTTCACTATGATTTAAATATAATTTTATGAATAATTTCATTTCACTACATTTTTTTTTGGAGAATAATAATAAAAAATAACGCGATTTTATTCGTGAAATATGTGTCGACTTTCAGATTTCGAAATAAAGGCGATCAAAGCGGCTGGCGAACTGCAGCCTCAAGTGGGGTGCGGGGTGAGCTTCCACCCGCACAGGGTGCCCGAGGCGCCCTTCGAGATCGTGCGCCTGTACTTGGAGGCCGGAGGATCAGCTGACAAATGCGTCATGTCGCATTTGGACCGTAAGTTTTATTATAATATATTAATAAATGTGATAAATATCCACAGATATTCACACACAAAGCGACGACCGAAGCCTGTAAAATGGATACTAAACAACGGATAAACATATACGTATTTTGTAAATACATACACACTATACATAGAAAACACCCGGAACAATACAGACATGTTCATGCACACAACTATTTAAACGCCTCACTGCAGGGATTGGCCCTTATCATTTATCACACAAGATATCTATGGTTCCTCCGAGCTATGGGCTGATTAAATTAATAATATGTTATATTTAACAGTGCTCGTTAATTGTGTTCCAGGAACACTCCTAGAAACCGAGAAGCTTCTAGAATTTTCCGAGCTCGGCGTGTATTGCCAATTCGACTTGTTCGGCACACCGAAGTATCTTATTACCAGCTCGCCGTGGACACAGACATGCCTTCCGACGTCCAACGGCTGAAGCTCATCCAGGCATTAGTGGACGAAGGCAAAGAAGACCAGGTCCTCATGTCCCATGACGTTCACACAAAGCACCGATTGGTAAGTAACTTTGACAGGTACCACAGATTATGTTTGACGTTTACACAGCGCCATCTACCTCAAAACTAAAAACGGGTCCCACAAAATGTTCACTGTTGAACAAATGCCTTCTGTTACGATTTCAACGCGGGCCCATCACTAGCATTCGACATCCATGTTACGAAGTGTACAAGACGGTAAGGACGCTTTCCTGATGTTAAGTGACACGCCTGACCATGACAGAGCGGGAGACCAACGACTGCCAGACAGTTATTATTCTTCTCCATCAATGTTGCACTGCGCCCGTCACCCGGGATAACAGATGTTAAGTCTCTTATACCCGGTAATTTAACTAGCATACTATTTAGAAAGAAGGACATATAAATAAATATCCACTGACAGTTACACAGCGCCACCTACCCCCAAACTAAGCATAAGCCTGTAATATTAATAAACAACGGATAAACGTACTTAAATACTTTTTTTTGTAAATACATATATATTATACATAAAAATAACCCAGACCAATACAAACAGACATTTTCATGCAAACAAATGTTTGTACTGCCCGGGGATCAAACCCGGAACCTTTGGTGTAGTAACATCTAAATCATTAGGCCAGATAGGTCGTCAAATATAATCATGCAATCTGTAGTAGCAATTTGACATGGCTTCCCTTAACTACCTCACGGCACTGGAGGGAAGGGAAGGAGTTGTGAAAATTATATTCTAATATGCCATCACCACTTTTTCTGTCTTTTCAGTCGGATTACGGAGGTCACGGGTATTCTCACATCATAAACAATATCCTTCCAAGAATGAAGTCGAGAGGGGTTCTCTCAGGCCACCATAGACAAGATTACCATAGATAATCCAGCAAGATGGCTCACCATAAACAGGCCTTAGAATGTGTAAATTTGTATATTATATTTGACCAATTTGAAATTTTTAAACTTCATTTTATGTTGCGTAAAGATATTTAGGAATATAACAAAAATAAACTTCTGTTCTATGTTTAACATTTGTTTTATTTTATTTACATTTTCATTTCATAATATTTACTTTTTTTTACTTTTTTATTTATAAATATGGACGATTGTTAAAAAAATAGGTATTTCTGATGGAAGCTAATTTAACGACACACCTATCAAATTGAATTTTGCAAATAACAGATTATTTATTACTGTAAAAGTTTTATTATTCTTGTAACAAACTATAAATTAATTATTAGATAAAAATCTTGATAGCCATATTACTTGTATATCAATACGTTCACATGCCAATGATTTGACAACTTCTAACATATTCTACATCCTTCTAGAACATTGAGTATGAAGCTGTATTATTCAGGATAAAAGTCCATATGAATGACTGACTCTCACTAGTTCTATCACATTATTTTTTCTTCGATTGCTGTAATTAAATAAAGAACACACTTCATGTACAGCACAACCAATGTCCTGAAACCTTTACAAAGATTTTTCCATTGTAAATGGATTCCAATACAAAAAAATTGCCTGAATTTGTTTGGTATGTTCGTAGACACGTAAGAGACATGAAAATAACAATTATAGTTTTTTTACTTCCCACCACTGATTGTTTCAGAAATTCTAACATTTGTTTTTACATTAACCCTTTAACCGCTGCGGTTGCATATTTAACAGACACAATCGGTTTTACATTGTGTCTGGAATCCCAGCAGTTAATGAGTCAATCTGACTAAACCTACATAATATCTTAGCACAAATATAACATATCACACACTTAGAATGAAAGGTGATCTGAATATTAAATTTCTTGAATCACTAGAAATGGTAATTAGATTTTCTGTTTGTTTTCCTTGATCGACTTTGAGCAGATAAACAAACAATCTGAAATTTCTTCATCTCTAATATTAATACGTGACAATTGTTCCAGGTTAATTCCACAAAATATACAGCCAAAGCTAAACAATAATAGTTAGTTTATGCACAATCTCACTCAAAAGAATTCAACGGCAAAATTCTGCCCAACCGACGCGATGGGCAGAATTTTGCACATAACGTACATATAATTTCGAAAATTCGAAAACACATTGGTACATGGAGGGATTTGAACCTGCACCATCCAGATCGGAGGGCAACAGTCTTCACTATTGAGCCACCTTTTAACATATTATTCTTGTGGAAATATATTATCAGACTTCTCCTCGAACCTGAAACCAACAACATTTTATGTTAACTCTTTGAACGCTTTGGAATCCAGACACAATAGAAAATCTATTCTTTCTGACGAGTTTAGGTGTCATTGGCGTTCAATTTATACCATTTTCGTGTTTATGACATGTCAAGAACTAACTATTGTGTCTCAATTGTTGGCAGAAATTCTAAATTAGTATTTTACTATTTATTTGATGTTCGTTTAAGAGTTGACATAATAGTTCATATATTTATCAAGACACAATAAAGATAGAATTGCCGCAGTTTAAAATTATTAAAATTAGAGCCCTGTCTCATCACTTTCATACTAAGACTGCAATATAAGACACTAAATTCACTCAAACATAAAACAACTAGTGAGAGCAAGCGTAAACACTGTCCGCAACAAACGGTCCGCACTGTCACCGACACATTCACTGAACACTAGTCTTCCAAGTCCAAGTTCTGCAGCTCCTCGTCCAGATCCTCGTCGAGGAAGAGGTTCTCGTTGATGGGCACCGCCGCATCGGCGGGTGCGTCGGGCGTGGTCCCGTTCTCGAGACCTTTGCCCAGCTGCGTCAGTCGGTCCTCTGACGCTTTCGTACCACTGTCGTCCACCTGGGGATTATACAAGTTTATTAATACAAACGGTGCCTCTTATTCAGACAGGTTGTTAATGTTTCGGTAAGGATCATGCTGAAACTGGCAGAAAAAATCTAGCAGAGACGCTATGGCCAGGTAATAAAAAATACTTTGGTTTTCTATTGAATATGTTAACAATAACCTAAACAGTTCTAATGTTTCACTCTAAAGTTATAAACAAAAACATCCTTTTAGGGAGCAAGTCTTTTTTTTCGTTCCAGTCCATCACGTTTTTCTGCTAGTTTCAGCCTAATGGGGATTTCAGAAATTCATTAATTTTAAGCCAAAAAAAATTTTTTGAATTAATACTAATGGTCCGTCTCTACTTTGGACAAGTACTTAAACTTTTAGTTTAGATCTTTACCAAAAATTATGTACCTTTCGAAGTGCAAGAGTTTTTCCAATCACTCCATTAGTTTCAGAGCAGCAGAAGTAGAAAAGATTTGTTTGTGCAGAGAGTATTGATACAAACAAACAAATCGTTCCTTTCTACTATAGTATGCATGTTTTGAATAGAGTTCTTATTAATATAAGTATGCTTTTATATGCTTCACATGAGTAACTACTACCAATACTATGGTTTTCAGCAGAATACAGGAAGGCCATCATCATTTTGGATCATCATCAGATGAGCACTATGATATGAGTCAAATGTATGCTTTTCGTAACAAAGGTATACATTTTTTAGACATAACTAAGGATGAATTCATCGTAAAGTTGTTGTTACACCAGTTTTAGATAAAACTATTGGGGTAATGGTAACTTTTCATTATCTGCATTTGCTTTTTTTATTTACGGAGACTATTTTTCTGAATGCTCTAAAAAGTTATTTGGGGGTCTTAATATCTATTATTATTTTTGTAAACTGTAAATATGTTTTTTTGTAACTGTGCTCTATTATTATTTAGGGGTTCGTAAATATCTTTCGAAGATCAAACAGAACAGGAAGTTAACATTAGAATTGAAAATGGATGATAGGCATTATGCCCAAACTGCAAATAAAGAGGTGATCAAGATTAAAGGTTTAAGTCTAGCTCTAGCTAGTCTCAGCTATTTGAATATCTTTATTAAATTTTCCTGTAATAGTGCTCCGCAAAATCATGGGTATTCGAGATCACCATACCTATTTAACCTGTTAAAATCGCTAACCAACCTCAGCCTCCATCCCGACCAGGTCGAGCTCAATGTCCCGGTACTGCACGTCCTCCTCTTCACCATATGTGTGGAGGTCCACCGCCTCGTCACCATCCTCGTCTGCGTCGGCCGCCAGCGCCGGGTCGAACGAGAACATCTCGCGACCAGACAGACCGACCGCACGGCCTGCCTTGTAGTCGCTACGCCGAGACTCCTCCGCTTTGGCTTGGGCTTCCTGGGTAACGAGTTATCAAATTATTAATGTGGAACACTCAAGACAAACTTGAAATAGCAAGAAACTACTACTTCCAACTGGAATCAATCTAGCTAGTAACTTACTCAGTAGTCATATTTTCAACATTGGATAATAATTAATAATTTTGGTTAAACTCAACATTTAAATAAATAAATATCCACTGACATTCACACAGCGCCATCTAGCTCCAAGTTAATGGTGAAGCTTGTATAATGGGTACTAAACAATTAATAAACTTACTTATTTCAATTGTAAATACATACATATTATACATAGAAAACACCCAGACCATTACAAACAGACATGTCCATGAAGTACAAACACACAAATGTTTGTACTGCCCGGGGATTGAACCCGGAACCCTTGAATTGCAGTTGACGTGACAACAGCAACACCAAATGGGTCGTCAAACTTAGAAGTTATCTTTCAGATATGTTAAAAACTTATTTGTTTACAACAAAGGTACTTTATTTATTAATTTTCCACCAGATATGAAAAAAGTAGAGCCAGACTAAAAACCAAGATAGTCACTCTTTCTACACTATTGAATACAGAAGTTTGTCATTTACCTACAAGTACCAGTCTAATGAGACTAGACGTACTAGCATGAAACTGCTATAGGTAGATGAGAATAGAAGATGACAACCGTTAAATAATTCAATAAAAATATCTAATAAAGGGAATTAATAATGTGTTCACATAATATGTGTATGTAAGTTCCATTCATACGGCCTCCATCCGAAATAATTATTCGTTGGATTTTTTAATGATAATTGATATTCAATTATAGCAATAACTTACTTTCTTCTCCTTAATTTTCTTCTTTTTCCAAGCAAGGAAGGTTTCTAACGTGATCTTAGTTTGATTAGGACCTAGCGCTGCTCTCTCCCTCTCAATCAAATCTACAAGAGATATTTCTTCTTTTTTCTCCTCCATTTTCTTTTTATCCCTTTTGAGGACGAAACCTGGAGGCAGAGCATGCCTGTATATGCATTTGCCACCAGACGGACATTCCCAAAACCAACCGTATTTAGATTTTTCAACTGCCTCCAAGAAGTGTTTGCAGATCTGTAATAAAATTTAAATTAAGGGTCTATATTTACTTATTAAAGAAAAATAACTTATTTTATTCAAATAAATAAATTAATATCCACTGACATTCACACAGTGCCATCTAGCCCCAAGCTTGTATTACAGGTACTAAACAACTGATAAACATACTTATATATTTTTTTATAAAAACATACATATTATACATAGAAAACACCTAAACCAATAAGTAAGTAAACTTTAAGAAGGCTAATGTTTTACCATATAAAATATTTTGCACTTATGAATTGTAAAAAATATTTGTTGTTTGTTTCCTTAATAAATAAATTTTACTATTTTAAATAATTCCCATTACCTTGTGAGCTATGAGCAATCAGAAACTAACCTTGTGAAGCCATGAAATATAATATTACTTACAATGTCTGTAGTAGGCCGCTGTTTGTCGCCCTCGCCGTGTTTCTTCTCTACAACCTCCTTCAGCTTTTCCTCGTCCCAGTTTTCCATATTGTCCTCATCATCTCGCATGTCAACGTACAGAGACCGTTTTTCTGCCTGAAATAAGAAAAAAATCATATTTATTAATAAATCTACAAAATCTTTATTCTGTTAATAAGTTGGATTTAAAAATGATAATAATAACCACCTGAAATATCAGATAAAAACACTAGAAAAACAAATAATAAAATATATTGTATGGTCCTGTTACAGTGGATAAAAAAATATATGAAAATCATGAAATCTTTTGGTAGAAAGCATTACAGCGGCTAAACTATATAAAGACCTTACAAAATTTTACTTTATTCTTATTAGATGTATATGACGTTTATTTGACAAAGAATGTGTAAAAAACATAATATCTATAACAAAAAAAAATCCAAAAAATAAAAACATAATCCACGCTGATGAGAAACGCCGACTATGACACTAGTTTTAATCTTAAGGTACTGGAAACTAACTTAATGGGGATCGTTGTATTTAAGTGGTGGTAGGTTAAAATTTATTTACGTTACGTTATGTAATTACCACAAATATATTAATTTTCGTTTAGTTTTATTATAGAATATTCAAATTCATGAGGTGAAAATGCGTTAAATTTAGTTTTCTTATTACTTTGTAATATCATCAACGTTCATAATGTCTATGGGTTTTATGTTTTCTTGTACACAATGGACTGGGACCCTGACGACACCAAGATCAACTTCTTCGGGGGCAGTGAAACCTTTCCAATCTTTGGTGCCAAGGAAGATAGCCAGAACAACAAGGAAAGTAAGCACAGTATACAAGAATAAGTTGCCACTTTGTATGGACTTCAGGTTTTTTTTTTTTCAGGTCATCCCACTGATATTTTGGTCAGGGACCTTATTATTTTTAAAATTACTATTATATTGAACATTAACAGTAAAAATTTAGGTTGTGTAAAAAAGAATACATATTTTTTCATATGATTTTATTGCTTACCTTTCTTTCAATAGTCAAGTCGTGAGAGAATTTACACTTGTCACCCTTGAAGCACTGACCCTGCTTGAAGAATGCACACACCACCGACTTTGGATCCGTACCTAAAGAAAAATGTTACACATATAGATAAACTTTATAACAAAAATACATTTAACTATTTAAAACAAAATCTTAATTCAAATGGCTCCATGACATAGTAGCATGCATCAGTAAGCATAATTAGCCACTGTCAACCAACATCCTCTAAATGTTTATTATTAAATCATAATTTTTAACTAATTGAAGGTGAAAATAAGTTGTAATATTATACTGTGTCTGGTCTTGTATCATCACTGCAAACAAATACCTCCCCTAATGATTTTCACCCAGAACAATCGCTAGCAGTTGACATCTTCTACCTAAAGCCCTAACCAAGTCACAGGTCGAACTGATGGTCCTGTGTCCAAGAAATAAAAAAAAATTGAAGATTATAACCTTTTTCGACTTTTTGTATTTGTACTGGCTTAAACAACAATGCCATTTCTTTCTGTTCCTTCAATTTTTGTTCCTTGTCCTTTTTCTTGTCTTCCATAGGCTTAGCAGGATGGATACCGCCACTTTTCACCTGTTTCTCCACCTGTTGAATGAACTTCTGCTGCTTTGCCCCTTTTTTATTCTTTAATCCAAAAGTCTTGTCCTAAAATCATATTAAAATGGCAGTCAACCTAATATTTTTATACTAAATTAACTTATTTTGAAAAGATGTTTTGTAAGGTGTATGATTACGAAAAAATATTTTATATACTCCGCATAGGTGAGACTTGCGTAAAGATAGGGAGAGAAGGTGAAATAGGTTGTTGGTACTTGGATGTGTACAAAAAGGTGAACAAGTAACTCTTTAAGAATAGTCATGAAATAAAATACCTCAATGACTTTCTCTTTCTTTTTCTGCTCCGTCTTCTTGCTCGCAGCAGCCCCTGCTTTCTTCGGCGGCATGGTTAGAGTTGCGAATCTTCAACTTATAATTAACAAGAGGAACAACTACAAAACATTAACTTAAAATTTGCGAAAAGAAGGCCACCAGTGGTATCTACTTTACAATCGATTTACAGATAAATTCATCAATACGTTTCTTTTAAAAATAAGAAATAAAATCACACACCAAAGAAACCGATCGTCGTGGAATCATTTGGCACAATTGACAGCTGTCAAATTCAGAAAGGACGGCCACAGACAATGAGATCAATTTAAAAATTTAAAATGTCTGGGCTAGTAATAAGTTTCTTTTAATTTTATAATGCCGTGATTAATAATTTTTAAATCGTTGAAACTGGTAAATTATTGCGTTAAATGGCGGCTGTATTAGAAATTAACGCCCAGTGTCGCGAATTGAAGGCATTTACCGTTAATGTGGCCCAAGCATATTAGTTTCAATGTTGCCATTTGTATATAGGCACTTGACATGCACTTGACAGTACTTGACAGCTTACTGAACTTCTGCTCTATGGTCATGGTCATGCATTGTAGAAGTTCAGGGTTGCCAAATGTACTAGGTTCCTCGTACAAATACGAGATTTGTGGTCTTCCGTACCTACGAGGTACGACGACACTATCAACCTCATACAATTATGTATGAGATTTTGCAATATGACCATGCTACATATTAGAAACTAATGACATCTATCAAAACTTGAACTTTTACACAGAAAAATCCATTTAAGCGATTATTATTCATAGACTGTAGTAGTTATGTCAACCGGGAAAACCCCGATTATTAAACATTTTGTTCATTAGTCGTTTGTATCCATGGTATTAATATCTTCCACCGGTAAACCCTCGAATGACAAAGGATTCTAATTTTATTATTTGACTTGCAATATAGAGATTTTTACATAAAGTGATATTTTTTTGGGGGAGACCTATGTCCAGCAGTGAACTGCGATAGGTTGAATAGGATATTTTTTTAGTAACAAGCTAGCGAATGTTGATTTTATTTAATATTTTTAATACTAAAAGCGTTTATTTTAGATGCACGAGGTTCGAAAGACAAACTACGTAATTTTTAGCTGTACAAGGAATTTCGTTTCGGGGTTGGCAGCCCTGTGTAGATGTCAGCCAGCTGTCATTCAGTTCATTTGTATGTATTCTTGAATTGAATAAAGTTCCTCGATTGATCGAAATCCTAGGGGCAGTACGTGAAATAAACATACGTAGAAATTAGGCCATGGCGAGTACTAATCTGTATAAATATATACGTATAATTCTAAAATAGATAGTGTTTCATTTTAATAAATAATTTTACAATGGAAATAGTGGACATTGAAGATTGCCAGGCTGACCCCACGGCGGTCACAAGAAAGAAAAGTTTGTGGGCCAAAATCAACAATAGGGCCACGTATGGTTATTTGTTTAATATTGTTATATCCATTTCACTGCTCACTTGCCTTGTGTTAGTGTTGTACTTCTTCAAAGAGTATTTGCGGGCGATATTGTTTTGGGTGAACCATCAGGATCCGTGGGTGATATTTTTGTTGTTTGTCGGATTGTTTTTGATAGTGAGTTTCCCGGTGACAATTGGTTATTTGGTGTTGATAATAACGAGTGGATATTTGCTGGGGCTACTACGTGGTTTGGGCACGGTGTTGGTTTGTGCGAACTTTGGTGTCGCTGTGGCCCATTATACGTTGCGAGCGATGCGGAGTCACCTGCCGCTCGACAAGCTGCTCAAGAACGAGACGGCGCGGGCACTGCTCAAGGTCATCGCGGGCCCTCAAGCATTCAAAATAGTCTTTTTTGCAAGACTCACTCCAATACCTTTTGGATTACAGAACACGATTTTTGCTGTAAGTATATCAAACAATATCATATTTCACAGATTTTTTAACTTATTTTAACATTATTTGTATCTAAATATTGAAGTATTTAACCTCATTGGAAAAATATCTTGAACCACAAGTATCAATAAATCCACAATATAGCTAAAAATCCTTAGAATTGCCAGTGAAATATTTTCCATAAATATATAACTTAAAAAACTTTAGAAATATTTAGCTTTACTTAAGAGTTGTAGGGGACACAACTTTTATACATAAACTTTTAAACTGTTTTGTTAAATGTAATTTCAAATATAATATTTGTACATAATTATGTATAAAATATTGTTAAAGCTTTATTATGATCATTAAATTTCATCATCATCATCAGCTTATTAAACGTCCCCACCCCCAACACGCGGGCCCAGTGCGGATTGGACGACTTCACGCACGACCTTTGAATTTCTTCGCAGGCGTGCATGCAGGTTTCCTCACGATGTTTTCCTTCACCGTAAGAGCGACGGATAACGTACATATATTTTCGAAAATTTGAAAATACATTGGTACATGTCGGGATTTGAACCTCAGCCCTTCCGGTAGAAAGGCGACAGTTCGCACCACTGAGCCACCGACGCATTAAATTTTATAAAAAGGTATCACCTTCCTTTATAATTAGGTAAAAAGCAGTAATTTGTTAGAGTGTAAAAAAAAGTAATGCACCTTTTTAGCACCGGTGTGATTGTCAGTAATCAGGCAATTTTAACACTTCATCAACAATGATGATGAACAGCTTTGTTAATTAACCTCAATAATGGATCAGAGCAATTGCTCAATTTGATGAGCAGTGATAAACACAGCCTGTTGTTATGATCATGTTTAGTAATTTCATTCTTATGTCCAAGTAACAAGGTCTATAGTTAAAATTTTAAAATTACCAACACCAATTTTTTACATAAGTGGACCATAACATAAAACACATTATTTATTTGAAGGATTGAAACCATTCAAATTATAGTTGATTGGATGATTACATAAATCGTAAACATTAGCAGCTATGGATACTTAATCAAGTGCAGTTCATCATCCGTCCATCTGGTTGGGGGTCGGCCTACGCTTCGCTTTCCGTTACTTTACTGATGGTGGATTTAGCAAACTGAAGTTGTAAAGGCCATCTGCGGCCAACGGCAGTAGTCAGTTCGACTCTAGTTCAGATGGTATTGAGAACAACTCAATGATGGAAGTCGTTGAGAGAGACCTTAACCCAGCTGTGGCCTTAGGTTCAAATAAATGAGGACCGATCACGATAACCAATGGACAAATGCCACCGAAACATAACACAACAACCTAGTAGTTATAAGGCCGATGGTCTGCTATGCCTGCGTAGTCTGGTGGACCAGGACGGAACTGATAACATGTAGGAAAAGACTACAGAGATTTCAGAGACTGGCGTGTAGAGCCGTCACGGGTTGCATGAGGACCACTCCAACTGCAGCTCTGGAGATGGCACTGAATATGCCTTTATATCTCCACATACAACAGGAAGCAGCCCTTGCATCTATTAGACTCAAACACCAAAAGCTGGTGAGTTTCGAAGATGCAAGACATCATAAGGATATACTTGTGGGATGGGCTGACTCGCCTATCAAAGACGCAGTCTTTGACATTATTGAGCCAGTATTCATCTTTGATAAGAAATACAGAGTATATCTGCAGGACTGTGAGGGAACGCGGTTACAGCATGGTGCACTCACGATCTATACTGATGGTCTAAGATGCATCAGGTTCTGGTGCGGGGATTTTCTCCGAGGACCTCAATAAAACAAACGGTGCCGCTGGGGGAGCATATCACTGTCTTCCAGGCTGAATGTATTGGCATTCTTCTAGCGGCGAGGGCTGTGCTAGCTAGGCAGGTATAGGGTTACAACATCGTAATCTTTTCCGATAGCAAAGCGGTATTACAAGCGCTCGACAGCTACAAGATGTAAGCGGGTATTATCTATGAATGCCATAACGAGTTAAATCGGGTTGGCATTCAAAACCAACTAACCTTGAACTGGATCAAAGGACACAGTAACAGCAGAGTAACGATGCTGCCGATGCCTTAGCTCGACAAGGTTCGGAAGTGAGAGCAGTTGGTCCTGAGCCCATCATCCCACTACCAACAAACCTTCTAAGGGATCAAATTAGGCAGCGTACAACCTATTTACACAATGAATACTGGACATCCCTAGAGGAATGCAGACAGACCAAGGAGGTACATCCAAAGGTGAACTGCCGCCTCTCTGGGATCTTACTTAAACTAGGCAGGAAACGTCTAAGGCTGATAATTGGCATTATGACAGGACACTGCAGTTTTAATAAGCACCTGTTCACTATTGGTGTTACAGACAGCCCATGTGCAGAGCGTGCATGAGGCTGAGGAAACGACGGTCCATGTCCTGCTAGAATGCAGTGAAGTGGCCGAATACCGGCGAGGCACCTTGGCTCGCCGAGGACCCTTGGAGAAGCCTTTAATAGGGTCAAAGCTCTAGGAGATTTCTTGCAGAGCTGGGCTGGCTAGAGTAATCTGGCCGTACACCCTCCAACGCAAAAAAGGCGCTTAGTCGTCGAGTTGCGGAGACTGCCCGTACGACAAAGAAGAAGAAGAAGAACATAACATCGGAAATCTTAAAGCCTAACGTGCGCCTTAACCGTCTGCGACCATGTTCGCGACCCCAGATAGCATGTATCGGGTTGTTTTTCTTTCCAAACATGTTCTAGGTGTACAAGCTCTCTCTATAACGCCCAAAGCCGTTATGTCCAACTCTGGAACGCCCATAGACTTGTATATAAAGGTTTTGAAGGTTGTCCCTTGCCTTGTTGATAGAGGAAAAACATTCAGCACATAGATTAAAATTATACGCAGCCAGAGAAATAGCACAGCAATACAAAAGCAGCCTTATCGAGGTGAAACTAGTACTAGACGATTTTCTTTATAATACTAGTCTCACTCGTAATATAGTACTTATCAAAAACATCTGACCTAGATGATGCCTCGCAAATGCCAACAGTGTTGAACCTAGTGATCTAGGTCTCATGGCCATAGCTTTGATATTGCACCTAGATATCTATAAGTGGTGCTAAGTTGGTAAATATGGATTGTATAGGTCATGTGGCGGGACTCAAACTCGACACCATATCCTTAGTACATTTTACACTTTGCGTATCTTGTCTGACACCAAACGAGATTGGTGATTTGCGAACGCTTGTGCTATGTTTTGTATAATTAACTTCTATACAATTTGGCATACATTGCCCGCGTTAAAGTAAGGCAAGGACCTGAATTTCCTGAAAAGTGTCCAACTTTTAGACGAACTGTAAAAGGGGAGCGAGTTACAAAAAATCTTCTAGTCGAAGTGACTACCGGTCTGCATAAGCCTGAATAGCCCCCAAAACCCAAATAATTGATAACATTGCACGCTGTTTTAAAAAAATAATAAGTCCTAATAATAAAGGTGCTATTGAAAGCTGATAGATCTCCCCGTTTTACGCCAGAAGATGAGAGGATACCGATGCAAGCAAGCAAGTACTAGATAGATAAATGGACACTGAACAACCAATATTATATCAAAGACTTCTGATGATGATGAACGACTCTCTTTGTATATTATATGTTACATAGTGTGTATTATATGTCTCGTACACACATTATTATTACAAGCATGTTCACGCACACAAATGTTTGTACTGCACATGTATCGTATCCGGAACCCTTGGCGTTATAGCCGACTTCCAAACAATTATACCACATACGCCGTTAAATCTACTCAAATACAATATCCTATTCAAACTATCGCAGTCCACTGCTGGACATAGGTCTCCCCCATTATACAATATACAGGTTTATTAATCTCAAGAAAAGTTCCCAAGAATTGTCGTTGATGTGAACGCTTATTCAACCCCTTAGAGTTGTAGATCAAACGAATGTCAAGGTAACAGCCAATCGTTTTTTTTACTACGAGTATAACCAACGTAATAAGCCGCTGCTTGAAGCGATTCTACAAGGCTTATCGGAACGTTAACTAGCAATTCCGACTCGTTTCCTGCCATTTCCAGCACAGCATAATGTCAGAGGCCTTTTATAACCTGCCTGTAGTAAACTAGAGAATTGTTGGCTACTACGTGAATTCTCTAATAATAATAAATATCCACTGACATTCACACAGTGCCATCTCGCCCCAAGTTAAGTGTGAAACTTGTACTGGGTACTAAACAACGGACAAACGTACTTTTATACTTTTTTTTTGTAAGTACATACATATTATGCATAGAAAACACCCAGACCAAAACAGACATGATCATGCATATAAATGTTGAAACCCTTGGTGTTGTAGCCGACGTCTCAACCATAACAGCAAATGGTTGTTAGTATTTATATATTTTTAAATCGCTTTTGGCCGCGGCTTTGCTTGTAGTAAACAACTTTTGCTCGGGTAACACGGTTCCCCTTCCCCGGTTACAAGACAGAATATTAATTTGACGCTGCCGTAAACTGCGAAAAGTCCCATATAAAATTTCTCCACTCTTTTAAGACTTTGAAAGAACGATTTCTGATCTTAGTGATAAAGATCAAAAGAATTTGAAGCACTCGTGGAATAGTGAAGAGCACTTTGGAGATAAATATTGGCATGTTCAATTCCATAGTAGAGCGATAGTGATGTGGGGTCTGAATAACCAATGCCATAACTGGTATACGCAGCTATTTTCTTGTTTAAACAGCTATCGTTCACATCGCCTGCTATAGAAGAAAATTGAAGGTAGTCTACATACGTGATTGTAAGTAGTAGTTTAGCCTGACTTTAGTTGTTACAAATGGAGATCCTTAATTAATAAATAAATATCCACTGACTTTCACACAGCGCCATCTAGCACCAAGATAAGCGTGAGGCCTGTATTATGGGTACTTAACAACGGAAACGTATATACATTTTTTTGTAAATACATACATATTATACATAAAGAACACCCAGACCATTACAAACAGACATGTTCATGCACACAAATGTTTGTCCTACCCGGGGATTGAACCCGGAACCCTTGGTGTTGCAGCCGACGTCTCAACCGCAACACCAAATGGGTCGTCAATAATAGACAATATAACCTTTAAGAGTGTTCCTATCAGTAGTTAGGTTGAATTTGAAAGTGCTGCTACTAGCTGAGTCGGGAAGAAAAGTAGGGGTAGTGACAATTATATTCTTATCTGTTATCACCACACGTCACTGGGTTTTAAGCTTTACTGTGTGTAAGTAAATCCCATTATTAGTTTATCTCCATTCACACAGCGAGGTCTTTGTACTGTCGTTGCGAAATTGCATATCACACGTTTGTAACGCTACGAAAGTGCGTCGCACTGGCGCTATGGTATTGTTCCGGATAAAAACTGGGTCGTCGCGAATTCCATGATATCGCTTTCGCCTGCTTTGGCGACAATTTCTTCGCTGTTATTGACCGTTTTAATAATCGAAGGCAATTCGATACAAACTCCGGCGCATGGATTCGAAAAATGGTATACGTCGCATTATTAAAAAATGAAACGCATATACTAGAAAATAAAAACGCCACAATTTTCAAGATACAAACCTAAAATTGGTATTGGGTATGCGGACTGTTTGTCATTAGCAACCGTTATTTTTTAAAAACCTGCTTTCAAAATGGATGAGTTTTTTTTATTTCAGTTTTCAAAAAGACGAGTTAACCCGAACTTAAAACAAGCGAAGTCGCGTGCAAAAGCTAGTATTTTAAGTTTCTTGGCGGTGTATTGTCTATTGCTGTAGGTGACCTAAAGCCATATACTAGCTCGAGATGCCATAAACACATTAATGTCGCGTTGCTACGAGAAACGGGTAGTAGTGTCAAGGGTATTCATTTACATTGCTCAAGGGGACGTACCTCTTGATCACTTATGATGTTCTTATTAATGTATTATTATCGGTACATATTCGCAATAGTCACATATGTTTAAATAACTAAAACAGTGAAAACCTTTTTTGTTAATGTTATAAGTGTACAGAACGGTCTGGACGTTCACCTGATGGTAAGTAATACGCCAGACCATGACAGAGCGGCATTAAAGGAGACCAACAACTGATAGACAGTTATTATTCTCCATCAATGCCGCACTGCGCCCGTCACCCGAGACAACAGATGTTAGGGCTCTTATACCCGGTAATTTCACTAGCTACAGTGCCCTCATCCCGAAACACAAAAGTGCATAACCTGTTTCACGGGATATCTGGCATTGCGGTGGTACCTACCTAGACGACTTAGTATCGAGTCTCCACCTAGTTTATAACATGCCGTGGCAAGGCAACCTATAAGTAAAGTAACACTTAGATTTACTTTAATCTAAGCGTCAAAAAAGGCACTTGTATGATTGTCCCTTTTTTGCTCGCCACAGTAAATAATAAATAAATATCCAGTGACATCCACAGCGCCATCTAGTCCAAGTTAAGCGTAAAGCCTGAATTATGGGTACTAAATAACGGATAAACATATTTTTTTTTTGTAAATACATACCTACATGTTATACATAGAAAACACCCAGACCATTACAAACAGACATGTTCATGCACACAAATATTTGTACTGCCCCGGGAACGAACCGGGAACCCTTGGTGTAGTAGTCGACGTCTCATTCGCTGCGCCAAATGGGTCGTCATCAAATAGATTTGTTTTTTTGTGTGTGTGTGTTTTGTTTGCTTGCCCGGCGCTTGTTTAGTGTGCGAACACGCAGCCGCGCCTGCGATGCCAAAATATACCGGCGTAGTTTACAAATAAAATGTTTACTTTGCACGTCTATTTACATTCCAACGGTGGTCGAGGACGCGTGTCGCGGTGAACTAAAAATAATGCCCGGTCCCCGGCTTTTATTGGGACAGTTTCAATTGATATGGATTTTGAATGATACGATGGTGGGTGGCGGTTTGTGCGTACGGTTGAAAAGTGAGTTATCGGATGGGTGACCGAAAATTGAGTTAAACTACGATCACACAGGGAACCGTTGAAAAATAACGCGAGAATTTGTTTTAATAGAGTCGGTAAATTTTTAGAAGGCCTTTCTCACTACGTATATTTAATTTTTTTAACCTTCCTAAAGGTCAGCAACGACAGGATTTGATTTAATATGACATAACATGTTATCTATCAGTAACCGTTCATCCCAATCCAGGATAGTCTCCATGGTTGAAGGCATAGTCATTGTATTTTGATTTGCACCAAAAGGTTGAAAAATAATTGTTAATTGGGTGATCGTTGATTGGTCAATAATAATTACATGCTATCACTCTTTATGGTATGCAAAAAAGTATTGAGTAATTGAATTGCTACTCAAAAAGTACGTCAAAGCATTGTCATATATTAATACTCTACAGAAAAACTGTGAACGTTGTATATAAAAACATTATTTTGATAAATCTCGTAGGGTTCAGCCTGCGTTTGCAATGTAAGCGGAAAAAATAACTATTTACAACATCTCATAAATAACAGTTTTTCTCCACTTTTAATGAATGTTATAATAAGTATAAACCTTCCACTTGAATCACTCTATCTATTAAAAAAAAACCGCATCAAATTCCGTTGCGAAGTTTTAAATATTTGAGCATACATAGGGATGGAGATAGCGACTTTGGATTATACTATGTAGTGATTTCATATGCTCTTAGATACTCTCAACCTATCGCAGTCCACTATCGGATATAGGTCTCTCCCATTTTGCGCCAGATATGCTGGTCCTCCGCTTTTCGCATCCAGTCTCCACCAGCGACCTTTCGCAAGTCGTCGGTCCATTGGGCCGGAGGGTGTACGCTGCGCTTGCCAAGACGCGGTCTCCACTCTACATCTCGTCTGCTCGTAAATATTCATAACAAAATTTGGTGGCTCCCATCATGAAAATGTGAACGTTAACGTGACATCGTCACGTCATGTCATCGTGATTGGTTTTGCATGATCAAGTTTGAGGGTAACCAAGCGTTTTACATTACAAATGAAGGAAATTCGAGGATACATGTCAAACTGAAGGTCGCTCAAAAATAAACTAATACAGGATTGTTTCATGGTTATATCACATTGTTTAAATACACTGGGTATATTAGTATTTTGGGGCTTATTAAGTGATACTAAATTGAAAGCCCGCGTCGGTCTTCTGAACAGTTATGATTATTGTTCAATGGACAAATTTAATTGTTACTAATAAAGTTTCCGACTAGCTTGCTGGATCAGCAAGTTGAAGTGGCAGTTTGCCGATCGCCGCAAAGCACTTGGTCGTTGGGGCAGATGAGTCTGGAGTGGAGACCGCGTCTTGGCAAGTGTAGCGTAGAGCGCCCGAAGCGATGAACTGGTGATTTTTGCAAGTTAGCTGGATGAGGAGAGCAGAGAGATATTTGCAAAATGAAGGAGACAGTACAGGCGTGGACTGCGATCAGTTGAAGGAAGGAAGTCAAAATATGGGATTTCACAGCATTCAGCTTTGAGAACTTCTAAAATTTCATCTGCTTGTGGTGCCTGTCAAATAGCAATAAGCTCTGGCTGAAGGTTTGGATAAGGATTCTAAAAACTGAAGGTTAAAAGTTGTCCCAGCAAAAATGAAGGTTCTCTCAAAGAAAATATTTTTTATTCACTCTGAAATCGAACACTGTGTTATTTAAACACACTCTTGTGTTGTTTTCATATTACACGGGCCAAGGGCGGGTAAAATATACAATAGCTTGAAACAACATTGTTATTGTAACGGAGCCATTAGGTTTATTGTTTTTTTATGCATGGACGCCTGTAGCGTAAAGTTTCCATAGACAAAATAGGTACTTGAAGAAAACGATTCGAATGATAAGCTGGAACATCCACAACGAGACAAAAGCATCCCCCTCATCAGTGGAATATATGAAAATAATATTGTACAGCAGCACACAAATAAAATAAGACTCGCAGATGACCAATTTTAGAAGCGTGGTATATATACATAGATGCTTTTGACCAATCAGCATACTCTATGCACGGCGCGTCTTCTTCATGTGCCGGAATTGGTCGGTTGCTGTGCTCATCTGTGACAGTATTGGTCGGTTGTTATGCCATGTTAGTCAGCAACGCAAAGGAGACATTACTGGTGCAATACATTTCGTATCTTACTACTATGCACCTTCGCATCGTAACAAATATTTGTCAGGGACTATAAGAAAATGGTTTGATAACTCTAAATCTATGAATGATCTACTGTATTTTTTTCTGTTTATACCTATACGTTAAAAATAAAAGTCAATCTACAATAAACATGCGGTTAAGTCACACGTATAACAAGTAAACATATTTATTAAGGCACTTCGTGACAAAACGCCTCAAGTTTGTGTACACGGCTCCCGTAAACGTCTGCTGTATGCTAATGGGATTGTCGTGCTTGAGTTTTTTTTATTTAAAGGCTTTTTACGCTTAATTGTACCACCGTTTATATGTGCGAGACACGCGAATAAGCAGTAAGGCGAACCAAACGTTCCGTGGCAGTAAATTTAACATTATAAAGAGCCTAGCTGATAACGCAATTTGAATTTCAGATTTGACTTAGCTGTAACTTTTGTAAGTGGAACGTTTTCGATGTTATCTTGTTTTATAAATTAGTTCTTTTTGTACTACCAAATGGATATATCATCCTTAATGTCACTAAGTTAAGCTTACATGGGAAAATTTACATAAGGAAGACAGTGCATAAAGCCATCATTGTGGTGTTAAGTCAATGTCTAAACTAGAGCTTTAAGCTTTTATTCTATTAACCTTAGGGCTTAATGTCGATGGGTAGACGAGCTCGCAAAAAATATTATCTTGAATCCAACTTTGCCTTCGAAGGCAAGTTAAGCCGTTGATCACTTGTACTATAATAGGATAAAAGTCGTCAGCTCACACCAAGCATTTAAACACCAACTTTAAACAATAAAAAGCTGTATTTTATTAATGGTGTCATAATGCGCCTATTTATATTCATTTATTATTTATACAAGTGATCCGTAGATAATTATAACATTAATTATTATTCTATTTATTACAATATAGATGATCAGAAGCCATATACCTACAGCACGTTTTAGGGTTCCGTAGCCAAATGGCAAAAAACGGAACCCTTATAGATTCGTCAAGTCTGTCTGTCTGTCCGTCCGTCCGAATAACACATTTTTTTCTCCGAAACAATAAACACCATACTATTCAAACTTTGTAAGTATATGTATTCTGTAAACCGCTATTAGGTTTTGACAAGAAACTTGAAAAAAATTACTATATTTTGATCCCCATACATTGAACTGAAACTCAACCCCCCCCCCCCCCCCAATACATTCCAAATTGAAATCTAAAATTAACATAGTATAGTTAACGATTAATAGAAAATTCTGATACTTAGTTTAGGTACATATCGCAAGTTTACCTGTTACGTATAAAACAGTAGAATATGCTCGGTTCACGATACTTTCCCTAAAGCAAATGCATAAATATTTAATGTTATGTAAATTCCATTTAACACATGGAAAATAATTTCAAGGATAAACAGAGGCAAAATAACATGAAGGTTGAACTTCGAACTTTAAGAAAGGTCAACCGATTCTATATTTAGTTATGTCAATAGTTTTATTTATTTATACACAGATTTTCTATGATAGGTTTTTGCTTTTGTAATCAAGTCACTTTTGTTTCCTTGATACAATTTTCTTAATTAAATAAATTCACAGATACCAGTTCCCTTCGGTTCTCGGCCCTGCGCCCGTCGTCCGAGACACCAGATGTTAGGTCTCTAATACTCGGTGATTTCACTAGCTACTGTGCCCTCATCCCGAAACAATAGTGCATAGCACTCCTATTTGACGGGACGATATCTGGCACTGCGGTGGTACCTACCTAGACGACTCCGTATCGAGTCTATCTCTTATTATTATACACTTATTTCATTATTTTATTTTAATTTTTATATATTTAAGTTTTTAATTTGGATATAATTTAAATTTATGTAATGTCATAATCATTTAATCACCGCTTCTATTGAATTATCAATTATCATTTTAAAAATCTATTGTATTTAAATTTAATTGTTTTTATTTATTAATAATAATCACGTTAGTGTCAATTGTTGATGGTTGTTTTTGTAACTTTGGCTGTAGCTGAAAATCAGCGGTTTGCCAATGGTAAACCTATCGCTGAGCTCTGGCCTTTTTATATCGCCGCAACGCACACATGAGAACGTCTATGTATTTTGAATTGTTTTTTTTTTGGTGATATAAATAAAGCAATATGTATCTATCTACCACCAAGGCAAGTCACACCGGAAACGACAGATGTAAGTTTGCCAGGTAATGTTACTGGTTGGTTGATAAGTATGTTTTGTGTCCAGGTGAGCGATATCCGTGGGTGTGGGTACCACACGGCGACGCTGCTGGGCTTGCTGCCGGCGCAGGCGATCAACGTGTACCTCGGCTCCACGCTGCGCTCCATACACGAGGTGCTGGACGACAGCCACGTCACCGGGTACATTGTGTTCGCGTTTCAGGTAAGTTGCTACGGTATTGTAGGATTTGTACTATATCGAGCAGCGAACTGCAATAGGTAGAAGAGAAGTCGGGAGAGTCCTTCAGCAGTAGACTTATTAGGCTGTTATATTAATGATAAAGTTAACGACGTACTTGCTGAAGGTAATTAGTTATTGTCTATTGTTTTTTCCTTACTAATTAAAGTTGTTGGCCGCAATCGGCCTTTACTGCTTCACCCATAGATTTAGAGTTAAAGCGCGCGCTGTTTCACCGGCAGTTAGCGAGCATTAATTTGAAACAAAGAGCTGAGAGACGTCCCAGAATCGGACATAAACCTTCATAGATTTAACATAGACGGATTCTCTAGACTATTTACCGGTATTGTACGATAAGAATGTACTAATGAGCCTATGTGAGTTATTATCAGATAATAATAATAATAATAATAAAAATGGTTTATTGCTCTCATAATATTACATTCATACAGTGTTTGGTTTACTACAATATGTATAGTTTATGATGATAGCAAAAGATAGCAGATAATACCCATTTCTGATAAGAAAACCTAATACTGAAGTCCGTTTATCAGTGTCTTAATGAAAACCACGTAGGATTTAATACTTGCTAAAACAGGCACCGGCCATATTTGAGTGTTTCAAATAATGATATTCTGTATATATAAAAATAGGCACGCCGTGCCTCAAAAACGAACCGCCAATGAGAATAGAGTTTGTAGGCTTTTGTTTAGGTAAATGTACGCTCATTCGAAATATGTGTATGTGTGCTGTCGCTGCATTCGGAACACTTTTTTCGATTGTTTTGTGAGCATATCACGAATCTATATTTTTTAAATCATTGGTTTCAAATAACCTCCAATTCTCCGGAAACCTCACTTGGAAAACACAATGTTCGCTTCGTTTAATTAAAAACTTATTAAAATTCTTTTTCGGTTAAATATTACAGTCAATATTATCGAATAAGTATTTAAACACAGCAGCATGCGCTGAGACGGGGTCCTTTTGACACTAGTATTAATTTTTTTTTTATACTTTACTTGATGTTATTTGTGATTTAAATCTTTTCATATTGTATACAGCTGTATGTTTTTTAATAAGTGTATTATTAATATATATATCTATAAATACTTTCTTCTTTAAATAAGTATTATTAATATCACAGAGAAGCTTAATAAGAAAAAAACCCTTAAACGAATAATACCGTTACGTTGACATGTAACGAATGATTATGTACCTAATCATTGTTCGGAAAATAGCTTCATTTAAAAACTGCAATTACTTTTTTATCAGCTTGACAATAGAAAATGGTGTTTTAATTATTGTATTGGGTATTTGACACCATTAATCGTTGACGTACTTTTTATGTACTGTCAAAAAGGAACGTTTCCATATATTTTGTATGAGATTATTGATATGTGACGTCATTGCTCACTATCATCAATTGACCTAATATTTTTTGGTTTCAGTGTATTTAAAAATACAGTATTGCAAATAAACATAAGTGATCAATAAAAAGACATAATAAAATAAGGTGCGCTTTTATAAAAATAAGGTTTGGTATTTTATTGCGGATGGTGGAGAATACCGAATTCTAGAATTTTCTAGGACGTTCTCATATTGTCTGGACTCGAAGTTATGAAAGCTATCATAACAAGACGTGATTGATGTTCAGTTGGATCGGAATCGTATTCGCTTGTGGGTCGTAAATTTCACAAGTCTATATTGAACGCATTGTAGCTTTTGATCGCTGCTTCGCTCGGGGTATTTGGGGTAACACGGTTCCTCCGTCTGGGGAAAGATTTAAAAAGAAAATAAGGCAGGTATGTTTACCTCGAATCTTAAAGGTTAGGAGTAGATTTACATTTCACCGATAATATTGCACAATAAGAGCGTCGGTGGTTCAAAGGCATGGACTGTTGCCTTCCGATCGGGAGGGCGTAGGTTCAAATCCCACCACGTACATTGGTACATTCGAAAACACAATTCGATTTTTTGAAATTACGTTACGTTACAAAAAGTACCCAAAAAGTGGCTACTATTTTTTTTTACTGTAGCATCACCAAAATATAGCTATAAAGTTGCTAAGTTGGCGACACTGTTGTTATACTGTGTAAGAAACCCTATGCCACAGTAAACAGTTCTTTTTACTGTGCCTATGCCCTCACTGATAAGAATATTACAATGGAAATATGAATATGATGTAGTTTCATGATATCACACTACACACGTCTCGCCATGGCTTCACGGTAAATCAATAAAGACGGAAATAGCGAAGTTCGTAAATTGTTGATAGCTGCACATTGGCAAGCACGTGTCGGTTAGCGAAGCAGTGAGTAAAACTTATTTGTGGCCATCAGCGTCTACTTTAAACTGAAACTTAAAATAAATCGTTATTGAATGAAGTTTTAGAAGGCAATTTCGTCAATTAAAAAAAGATGTTTGAAAGTTGTGTGAATCTACCACCGGCTCGGACAGTCGATAATAATAATAAAAGACGTTAAGTGACATAAAAAAGTTAACAAATTAGGCAATGATGTAGAAAAGTATGGATTCGTGATATGCTCACAAAACAATCGAAAAAAGTGTTCCGAATGCAGTGACAGCACACATACACATATTTCGAATTTCGAACACACCTCAACAAAAGAGTACAAACTGTACTCTCTTCGGCGGTTTGTTTTTGAGGCACGGATGGCGTATCTACCTTTATATATACAGAATAGCATTGAAATTAGGTGAAAAAATCGTGTCTTCTGTGTTAGGTATACAAACCCGTGTTATAGAATTTATTGCTTCCAGTCGCCGGAGTTGACTCGACACAGTTTTTTCTAATTATGTACATTACATTATCCAGTTGCTTCATTTTGAACATATTATGTATATAAACATTTCAACAGTTGATTCTACTGAGAAGACTTCGGCAAACAACTGTTACTCTATTAAATCATTAAATCAGCTCTTATACGACCCCACCCGAGTCTAGCCGTATAGGGTGTATAGGCCTTAGTCGTGCACGCGGGCCTAGTGCGTATTGGCCGACTTCACGCACAACCTTTAAATCACTTTGCATGCGTGCATCGGTTTCCTCACGATATTTTCCTTCATCGTAAGAGCGTTAGATAAACGTACATATAAAATATTCGTGACAATATTCGAAATACATGGAGCGACCTTTAGCAAATCATAGGTCCATCGGGCCGGGGGCGTGCAAATCGCTTAATCACACTTTTTGATTTTTATTATTACAAATCAAGCAAATTCCACCTAATAATAAGCCGTAACTGTCCCAAATAACACAGTTACATGAACTACAGTGGTATTGCTATATTGTGACGTAAAGAACTATAAGGCCTATAAGGCACCGTGGGGCACGAGTCTACCCGTATAAGGATCCCTATACGGTAAGCTCGTGCCCCGCGTTGGGGACGTATAATGAGCTGATCATGATGATCTGACGGAGCGTCGGTGGCTCAGTGGTGTGGACTATCGCCTTCCTACCGGGAGGGCTGAGGTTCAAATCCCGACAAGTACCAATGTGTTTTCGAATTTTCGAATATATATGTACGTTATCTGACGCTCTTACGGTGAAGGAAAACATCGTGAGGAAACCTTCATGCACGCCTGCGAAGAGATTCAAAGGTTGTGTGTGAAGTCGTCCAATCCGCACTGGGCCCTGCGTGGACGACGAAGGCCTAATCACCTTATACGGGTAGGCTCGTGCCCCTCGGGGACGTATAATGAGCTGATGATGATAATGATTTGACATGATTGGGTAGACCTATGTAAAACGATCTGCATCACAGTCATAACAAATGCATGTTAAAATGCACACAAACTACAAAAAACTTAGTTTTCTATCGTATAGCGTGTGTGCAGCAGTATAAATAATTGTGCGCCAGCCCATATTTTTCGATTCACAAACGACATACGTAGTTACGGAGCCTTGAGCCAATAAAAGCTTTGTGTCAATAACCGCTAGTGGGATTAGCATGATCTAGACTAATCCTAGATTAACACCAGAAAACGATTAACATGCTTGCGTATATACCGTAAAAATATCCAAACTAACATCAGTTATATGAGCTAAAATGAGTTGCGTCTTAGGAATCGGAATTCAGATAAAATTCCATGTACAATTCTTCAAGGTACATGTTTATTTATTTTATTAAGAAAAATTTACAGCAAAATTATAAATTGAAGGCAGTTGGAACGTTTTCACGTAATAATACGTTTTCAGTTTGCCACATGAGAGAAAAAGAGCTTTTTGGGATGTCAAAAAGAACTAGAAAGGGCTAGATTGAGCGTGAAAAGATTTTCTGAAAATTCTAAAAATGCTGAAATAATCATGTCATGAAGCCGTTTGTTTATTAGCTCGTCTAAAAAAAGGTCCGATAATAGCAAAAAAGTACTTGTTAACATGTCGAAAACATCATATTTGCAAATATTTCAAGACAGTGAAAAAGAGCTAGATTGCTCTTTTCGGGCTAAATCGCTAAAAAGGAGTTCACCTTTACTAAAAAGTGCTAGAACCGCTACAAAAGGGCTAAGGTGGCAACACTGTTCGCGTATGCTAAATATAATATGTATAAGATTAAGTTAAAAAGCTTTAGTATATTATTTCTGTATAAAATTTGTTTGCAAGTTGGCGCTTAATCAGAACGGCGGAAGTTATTCTTGCTTATTTTATTTTACGTATATTGTAAACGTATGTCCCAGTATATGTACTAGAGCGTCGGTGGCTCATTGGTGTGGGCTGTTGCCTTCAGATCTGGAGGGTGCAGGTTCGAATTCCGCCGCTTACCATAGTATTTGCGAATTTACGAAATTATATACATATGATTATCCAATGCTCTTACGGTTACGAAAAGATCGCGAGAAAACCTGTGCACGCCTCCGAAGATATCCAAGGTTGTGTGTAAAGTCGACCAATCTGCACTGGGCCCGTGTGACTACAGCCAATACACCCTTTTCGGGTAGGCTCGTGCCCCGGGTAGGGTTGCTATAATGGGCTGATGATGATGATGAACTAGTGGACACTATGGCGTATCAAACGGATAGCCCGTTCTCTTAACAAAGAAATCGGTCGATAATGTTTTTTTTATTATTTGTAGACAGATGATGGCTATAATCTGCATTGGGCCATACTTTGGAAATTCGCAAAAGAAATACGTGACGGCCATCTTCAACCGATTTCGAGCAAATATAGCAAGAATTTTTTATATATATATAACATGGAATATTGTTCAATAAATAAACACTACTTACGGTGGTAATCAATTATTGAATGTAACCTATGTGGATACCGCATGTGTATAAAGTTACACGGTTTCATTACATGTCCATTACAATGTGGTCATAATATTTTGCAATCCGTCTCACTTTGCATTGTTACCAGTGTTGTCGAACTATCGATAGTTGATCATGAAAATCAACTGTTTATCAATACTATCAATATTGACATTTTATTTGATATTAAGCTTCGATACTACCGATTACCGATAGAAATCTCTGTGTCCATAATATGTACGCTATCGATATCGACTTTTGCTTCTGCCTATCGATAGCATAGAGAACAGCGATATATTATCGGCAATACTAGTAGTTACCAACGTTAGTACCTATAGGGAAAATATATTATACTGCGAGAGGGGATTCCCTCTATACACCGGAGATTGCTTTTCCTCAATTATACATTAATATGGGATGTGTCATTCATGGAATCAGTGCTCTTTCGCATCCTTATTAGCTTTTTATTGGAGGGGGCATCACTAAACTTCCTTCTATATATTCTTGGTCTATATAGCCTTAGCACAGTATGAACAGTATGAAAATTTAACAAAAAATACGAAATATCACAGAAGTGAGTTGGATATAGTAAGATAAAAATTTCAAAGTGTTTCAATCTAGACATTACTGTTATAGGCTTTAATTTCAAAATGAAATAAGATTATACTATGAACCTGTTTTAAAAAATAAATCCGCAAAACTATTAAGATTACTTGTAGTTAGATAATATTAGCTGGTAGTAATATTAGCTGTAGCTGGTGGAGGCTGGATGAGGGAAGCGGAGGACCGTGATATCTGGCGCAAAATGGGGGAGACCTATGTCCAGCAGTGGACTGCGATAGGTTGAAGAGAGAAAGAGAGATAATATTTAACACGTGATCTGACTACCCCTTCCCCATTCCCGAAGGTGTTGTTTTAAACCTCACTACATATGTATCTTCAAAGGGGAGAAGGGAGTTCAAAATTCTAAAACTAAGATTACGTATGAATGGACAACCTCTAACCTATCTAGATACAAAAAAAAACCTATCTAGATTTTAGTTGTACTAGTGACTAGAAGAATAAAGTAAAACATGTTTCGAACATTTTATATTTTCTAGGTCATTTTACAAACGTTTTTGCTAATCGTCTCAACTGAGAACTTGCTGACTTGGTTTTCTATGTCGCTTTCAACAGGCCACTTTAGTGAGGCGTCCGCGTTTTGAAAATTATTATATGAGGCTAAAATTTTAGCAGAAAAACGTAATAGCCATAACCAAATAAAGTCTTGGTCCCAAAATAGGCTGTTCAAGATAGGTATGTGCAAACAAATCAAAACGAATCGCATGTTGCAGTAAAAAGTTTACACGAAAACGGAAAAACTTTTTTTTTGCCAGATTCAGAGACTTCATAAGGAGTCTGTTGTTATAGTGAAATATCAGTATCGATTTTGATAAGACTTATTGGCAGATAGCCGTTGTCATAAGGAAACACGACCCATTTGGTTTTGCGGTTGATAGGTCGACTGCAAAGCTAAGGGTTCTGGGTTCGATGGACACTACAAACATTTGTGTGCATGACATGTCTGTTTGTAATGGCCTGGGTGGTTTCTATGTATAATATGTATTTATTTACAAAAAATGTATATAAGTATGTTTATCCGTTGTTTAGTACCCATAACACAGGCTCACGCATCTTGGTCTAGATGGCGCTGTGTGAATGTTAGTGGATATTTATTATATTTATTTATTAACACATACAATTAACGCCATTGTTCCGATTATTAATGGCATTTCCCGTTAGTGTGGCCCCCGCATAAGGCACCTTTTACTATACCCGCGGGAAGAGTAAGGGTGGTGCCGGTTGTATTCTAAATTCTGCTCAGATTGCCTAGAAGTCGCCTGTATCGATAAGTGGGCTGCATTTGCCCACTGTTTTGATTTAATGTTTTGTGTTTGTATTACTTCGATTTACTTCATCATCACCATTACAGCCTAATATGTCCACTGCTGAACGAAGGCCTCCCCTAATAATTTCCACGCGGGCCGATCACTAGCAGTTGACATCTATCTGCTACCCGCCACCATAACCAGGTCATCCATCCATCTTGGGGTCGGCCTACGCTTCGTATTCCTTTACGTTGACGCCACTCGAGAACTTTCCGCCCCATCGGTCGTCGATTCTACGCAATTACAATACGATTTGCTTGTGAGCTATAAAGTCTATCTCACTGCCAAATTTATAAGTTGTCATAACTAATTTTACTTTTTCCATCTTTTCCAGATTCTTATCGGCATAACCCTGATGGTGTGGGTGTGCAGAAGGCACGCAAAGAGCTGACGATCGCAATAATGGCGGCGGAATCGATATCTACGTCGAGCAGCTCGTCCATCAGCTAGCCGACGCCAGGGCGTCCACGGAGGTGGACAGCGTCTCGGAACGATCCAGCTAGGGTTTGAGCCTCGGCGGCTGCTTCAGATCCGTCGACGATCACCGCTTAGTGGAGACCTACGTGTGAATTTTAAGGTGAAACCATGTGATACTAAGTAATACCTCTAAGAGGTTAGTTGTAGTTGGTTTGCCACATTGATGTGAATAGTACGTTTGGGATGATTGTAAAAACCTTTTTTGGTATAAACTTATTTATTTAGCCCTGACATTCTTAATTAGTTCATGTATTTCGACTAACAAGCGAGTTGTGACATTGGATTTTGAAAGTTCTTTGATCGAATTTAAGTTACTATTTTTTGGGTTCCTTCGATGAATCTGAAGCCTAAATTACTTTACCAAAACTGAATCAATGTTCCAGCGATATTAGACCGGTGCTTTTTAAGTCTCAAAGATGTGGCAATCCAGTCTTAAAAGTGTTAATCTTATAATCGAATATGTATTTATGACTGTCTAGGATGGTGTATGTGTATGAATCGTAGATGTAACACTCTCATACCAGATTAACGTTTGTGTTCTGTACGATAGTTGATGCAATTGTGACGTAGATTTGTTAATGTTTATAACCCGTTTATACTGTTATGCTGGGGCCACACTAACGACCAACATCTAAGGTCTATCAACGCGATAATTATTATTTAATTTTGAACACGTTAACGCTGCCAAATTATCGCGGTAAGTGGTAGCTACACCTTATATGAACGCCCATTGTAACGCGATAATTAATGACATTTCTCGTTAGTGTGTCCCCAGCATTAATATGCAGTTGCTTAGCTACTTTGGGTAGTTCCACAAAAACGTTTAGCATGGAATAATGTGAAATATTTAAATTTAATTGCATTCGTGTCGTTAACTGACGCAATATACACATCCGATTTCATGGTAAAATGTAAAACCATTTAGTTAAATTTTTACAAATAAACAAAATTACACGGGGGCGTAAATAAGCAAGATATTTAACACTAGCAGAACATATTACATAATAAAACAAAAGGACGCAATAGGTCAAAGCTGATGCCATTACGACGCCTTTCATTGGCGACGCAAATGCGCCGATATTGTGACGGAACCCAATTTAGAAATCACATCGCAATAATATATGAATTACTTTCGAAGCAACTATACTATTAAAACTTATTGTCTTTAACTAAATAACAAACAAAAGTAAAAAAAAAAGTTTCTTTTATTGTTTACTTTTCAAAATGTGAAACCAAATTAAAACGGTACAATTTAATTGGAAATTACAGAATGCAAAATCATGATATGATACAAAAGCGTACCGTGATTCACGCGCTATATGTTTGCGTTATCATCATTAAAAGTTTAAATGTTTTTTACGATCAACGCCTTGGATTCACGCCAAATGCGGGCGCATTCCCGCGGGTGAAATAAATTTAGTTTTCAGTAAGCATTTGGAAAGTTTATAAGACAATTGATCGATATTTTACATCTATTTTTAAATTGCGAAGCTATTGATAGGTATCAATAGCTTGGACGTAACTTGTACTTCAAATTGTAATTCAACAAATTGTATTAGTGCTGCTGGTATTCCAAATAAAATAAAATCTATACTAATATATAAAGCTGAAGAGTTTGTTTGTTTGAACGCGATAATCTCAGGAACTACTGGTTCGATTTGAAAAAATCTTTCTGTGTTAGATAGCTTATTCATCGAGGAAGGCTATAGGCTATATATTATCACGCTACGAGCAATAGAAGCGGGGCAGCAATGAAGAATGTTTCAAAATCGGGGGTATTTTTTCATACTTGGAGCTTCCGCTGCGTACGCTGAGTAAACGGTTAAAGTTTCACAAAAGTCATGTATGAGAGTATTGTTCTCCTTTTAAAGGTCTACAAAAAAGTCCGCGACAGCATATGTCTATGTTTTAAGGTTAGCTCACTATAACATATTTTTTTCTAAAAAAAAATTCTGAAATTGACCCCGAAACCTTTAAAGTTCTAGGGAGGGGAATCCTATGTATAGTGATACATATATATATTCTGAAATGAACTCCAAAACCTTTAAAGTTGGGCGGAGGATTCCTATGAAATATATATATCTTATTATCCAAATAATTATAATTTAAATGAAGTGGTACCGTGTTATCCCTAATTTAATGCGAGCGAAGCCTCGGGCAAAAGCTAGTCTATGATAGCTTGACCGGCGAAAGAGGGTGGTATGGTAGACTCGTTACTGAGTTGTTTAGGTAGGTACCACCGCAGTGCATAGGAGTGTTTTGCACTTCTTTGTTTGGGTGCAGAGCAGTGTTGACGGAAAGAAATGACTACTTACTGGTATTATTTTCTTTAACACTTCTGTCATGGTCAGCGTATCAATCACACAACAGGTATAACAAAACTCAACGATATGTATTATTTCTTGTGACCAACCATGTATTCTGTTCGAGAGGCAATCGTGTTTCCCGTAAGTCGACAAAGTGCACCGTCATAAACGTAAAAGCACAAATAACGTAAATCTACACTACTTTGTTTACAATAGCAACACGCTTTGAAGTATTTACTTTGCCGTGAGTCGTGATTTTTTGTGTCATTAATAAAGCGTTCACAATTCGTGTCATACGATAATAAATATTCATCGACATCTACACAACGCTATCTAAACATGGATATTGGTTTATACGAGCATCCACACTTGGATAAATAAGACGGTTTACCAACAAATGGAGTTTTTAACTAACGGTGAAACGGCGGCCTATACACCACGCCTCTAATGAGGATGACCTTTTTACCTGCCAGAGACCGGCCGGCATAAGGCCACCTAAGTCTTCAAAATAACCTTCCTTTTCTTCCGCCATAACATTAAAGGA
>PQWD01000006.1:0-107046 GCA_019425675.1 Leucinodes orbonalis
CATTTTACAGTGCGCTCGCGCAGGACGACCGCGTAGACTTGTTAATGTTTAGAGCGGCACTGACATATTGGATTGCCTGCGAATGTTAGAACTAGGGTGAAGTATTTGTATTGTAATGTTAAGTTATTGTTGGTCAATATATTAAAATGTTTGCAGCTTAATATTTGTTTTTGGGATTTGCACACTGTAGATTGGGGATTCTTACATAAATTGATCTTTAAAAGAAAATCACAGAATACTTAGTCAAATTTATCATCTCTACTTCACAAGTCATAATAATATAGTCTGTTCTTGTCGTATTATCTGACATTTAAATGTATGATTGCTTTATTCGTTATTTCTTAAAATTCAAATTGATCGATGCCATATTGAATGTTTGATTTCAGATCTAAGTGATGATAAACAGTGTCTATTGGTTTATTATAAAAAAGTTATCATGCCCAAAAAAATAACAAATTTTTTTGCAAGTTTTATTTATAAGGACATTAAAGTCGTTCCTAAGCTTCGTCTACTGATCCAACTGAAAAAAAAACATATCAACTGTTTAATTTATAAAGCATTAGGCCGCTTTTATGTCTCATTTTAGAAAGATGTAGTCAACTTTTACCACTTTTTCATACAATAATCGTGGAACGCTTTATTTCTCAGAGCGCACCGGTCTTATCATATGACATATTTTAAACTCGTTCTACGCCATATTTGGGTGTCTATGGCTTTATAGTTTGTCTGTGTCTATCCATTCCTGGCTCTGCGGTGATTTGATTAATATTCTTTAGTATTTTTCTTATAATGAAGTACGGGTTACTAAGTAACTTATGATGCTCAATATTAGTTATTTATGTTGTTTCTTATAGTTTATGTTTGTAATTTCAATGCTTAACAATCACCATTTTATGCTTCTGCAGAAAATGTTTTATATGTGTTAATATTTTAACAGATATGATAGCCAATAAATGAGCAACATCGTAATTTCAGGAACAAAAATAAACTTAACTTCTTCTTATTAGTTGTTTTAGGTTTTATTTCCGGTAATCAGTGATTAATTAGGTTATCAAATCTTAGTCACATATATCAGCCTTCCGGTAGATGAGTGCCTTACATTACTACTACTAAGTTTTCCATGACGTGTTCCTCCCTCCAGAATTCGTCTACTTGTACTACTATTATTCTTGCTATATACAAATTGCCCATTACTATTATCTCTAGCTGTGTTTTTTCTAACGAATAACACGATTCCTAATTTAAAACGTGTCTATGAGTACTTAACTCTAACCGCGATGTCCGCACTGCGCCTGCGCACTATTTCACACTTATCAGCTGGGACGCGCACCTCACGCGCATAACTCAGCGCGGGGTTACCAGCTTATAACGGGAATACCTGCTAATAAGGAAATTAGCTCATCCCTGTGAATTGGTCCACAAGTATTAAATGATGGCGTACACAAAAGTTGGCAACAAACTTCACAACTGACATCAACAACTTGATGGTAATTGCCAATAATCATCATCATCAGCCGTATATTATTCTACTATAATGTTGTCGGTGGCTCAATGGTGTGGACTGTTGCCCACCTACCGGGAGGGCTGAGGTTCAAATCCCGCCACGTACCAATGTGTTTTCGAATTTTCTAAATAGTATGTACGTTTTCCGATGCTCTTACGGTAAAGGAGAACATCGTGGGGAAACCTGCGCACGCCTGCGCAGAGATTCAAAGGTTGTGCGTGAAGTCGTCCAACCCGCACTGGGCCCGCGTGGACGACTAAGGCCTAGGCACCCTATACGGGTAGGCTCGTGCCCCTCGGTGGGAACGTTTATTAAGTTGATGATGATTACTTTAATGTGGTTGCTTTGAATCTCCTGATTTTTAAATCGGAGGAGGAATTGAGTATGCTTTATCATTGCTCTTAAAACAATAAAAAGAAATCCAAAGACGGAATAATACAATGTATTTTAATAAGTATTTGTGAGCTAGTGGCAACATTGGTGAATTCCTCTCAGCGCTATTTGATTTATTCTGCAAATAGCGGAAACAAAAGCCTGTGCATCTACCACAGTGCATTCGTAATAAAGTTGCGGATTCGCTGTTTGGATACACTGGCATATGAGTATGTTACGGGTTTATATATCAAAACGAATTATGATATTATGTTAAAGTAAAGCTTCCTTTGTTTCGACCCTTTGTTGCTTTTTTATAAATGTATATTTAATATACACTTATAAAAGAGCTCAAATATTTTTTGAGAAAGAATGAAATAAAAAACAATTTAATGAATTGTATTCTTCGAGAAACGTGTAGGCTGGCAATGAATTCCACGGGCAAATATTAAACACAATTAAATAAAAAAATATGCACTGACATTAACACAGCGCCAACTAGCCCCAAGTTAAGCGTGAAGCTTGTAGTATGGATAGTAAACCACGGAAACATAGTTATATACTTTTTTGTTACCTACATAATATATAATATAAAAATGAATCGCAAAATGTGTTGGTAAGCGCATAACTCAACAACGCCTAAACCAATTTGGCCAATTCTTTTTTTAAAATGTTCGTTGAAGTCCAAGGATGGTCTTACGGCGAGAAAAAATCGTATAATTGCCGGGAAAACCCTAAAAACAGCCCTTTTCTTTTTCACATACAAACGTTTTCTAACTAAAACGTAGAATCAATTTGAGCTTTATTGCTATTATTATATAAATTTCATTAACATTACTTACTTTTAAATGCTTATAGTGTTTATTTAATTATTTTTAATTCACACCGAATTATTACCAGGGTGACGGTTCTGTTCAGGATAATTTTTGCAAAGAATATAAAAAAGGTAGGAATAAAACACTGCCACATTACATTTTTTTCTGACAGGACGAAGTCTGTCGGGTCAGCTAGTATTATATATAAAAACAAGCAGAACAAAACAAACAGACATGTACCTGCACACAAATGTACTGCCCGGGGATCGAACCCGGAACCCATGTGTAGTAGCCAACCTCTCAACCGTTACACCAAATGGATCATGAAAAATTAATGTGTATACGTATATTCAAATCGCTTAGTAAGATTACAATTTTTCTTTTCGGGGTTACTGACCATATCTAGGCGGTCTTTATTATTAAAATGATAATATGCAAATAACATAGATCGTGTTGAATTGTAGGTTTATCGTTCATCTTATCGGATATTTAATCTGTGGAGGTCAATTATTTAAAGTCCGCTTTAGATCATGCTTAGCGTTGTTTTGGGATCCTTGAGAACTTTAGTTAATAAATACGTTATGTTTTTGAACATAAATATTTTAAACTTGGGGGTGTTTTTCAATGATGGCGACATTAATAAAAGAGGTTAATACCAAAAGTATGTTATGTAGAGTGGATTTTTTTGTTGAATAATCTTTAACAAAGTATCCACTTATGGTCTAAGGTACAAACTTATCGTCTAAATCTTCAAACATGCTAATTATTATATTCAATGTTTTATATTTTACCAAAAGAAAATATGCTAAAATTAACTATTTCAAATAAAGCAAATTAGGTCAACTTTATGTAGGTTGAATTTCAATAATATAATACCTAAAGACAAAACGAACTTCAAGACCCAGATATTACGATTTAACTAAATAAACTGGAAAATCCCAAAATTTATCGAAAATGATAGTCCTTACTTTTACAAGCTAAGTTTAATACCTATAAGCCAAGATATCGAATTCTATTGAAGTCAAATAATCATGATAACTAATAATAAAAGGCTACTATTAATCATGAAGTTACTCCAAATAACCTAAACATATAAAATTGAAGACCACCACAGAGAAGTGAGACCGAAGTGATTGTTGAAACATCAAAAAAATATATCACCAAAAAACCAGTTTTAGATTAAATACAAGCGTTTGTTGCAACCAACGGATATGCGTCAACGACCGCGGACATACTAACGAACATTTTTCGCCTTAAATCTTTAATTAATTTATTCACTATTTCGCTAACGACGCCGTTCCAAAGTTTTTTTCTAAAGAACAAGTCGATCGATTAGATTAATTTCATAATTTCGCTTGATTTACGCGAGGAGATGCTCAATTTTATTCGATTTGGACATGATCTAGTGTGATAATTAAACTAAATTCTTTATTACTGCAGATGGCCATTTTCGATTATTAAAATATTGCATTAATATAAATTAAACGCTTTGGTTATTTCGTTGTTTAGTTGTTTTATAAAGAAACATAAATATCTTGAACGCATTTGGTATCTGTGTCGGCGACTTCTTGAACTATTAGGGACATACCAACTACTAAGTTATATGAGTAGCATAGGTAGTGTCCAAAATAATACAAGGGTCTGTTGAATTCAGAAACACTTGAAGAGTTTGGAAAATCTCTACAACTTTTTTTCAAAATTAAAACTAGATATGCCCTTATTAAAATAATTAAATTAATTAATAATACTTTTACAGATACTTTTGAATACTTTATCATCATCAGCTCATTATACGTCTCCACCGAGAAGACTGTTGAATAAATAAAAATTAAAGCCGATCCTCAAGTAAGTTACTAAGTTAAAGGCATTGAAACAAAAGTTGAAGCCACTCCTCAATGAACAATCTAATTGTTTGAGTGACAAATTTCCATCAATACTAGCAGTATTCAACCGCCAATGTCATAGGTTGCTCCTACATTTACCCGGGTTGTTCTTGTATCGTAAACAATGGCTGTTTAGGAAACTATTCCTTAACATATACAGTTTGACGTGTCAACACGGAACGGTCTGGATCATACAAGACTTGGTGAGCAAGAACGGAAAAAAATCATTACCCAAAATACTGGTAGTCGTTGCATTTACATAATACGATATAGAAGCACGGTGTGGATGCATTCACGGGAGGAGCGGATCGTAAGCTATGCATCGGTAGCTGTAACAGCGGTAAGTCAACAGCGTATAACAGCGGAAAGTACATGCGCCAAAAATGATGTTGCTGGACACGACGACAAGTTTGGCAAGTCTTATTATTTGGAGTCAAGATCAAGGTGTGAAAAACTGATGCATCATGAGGTGTAGTTATTGTCGCTGTAAAATATTCAAGTGAAATGACAAGGGAGACGAGCTTTCATAAAGTAAGACAAACGAACATACGGTGATTCTGGATGGATTAAAGAAAGGAAAGTGCACTTTATAGCCATAATATATCAACACAGACAGAAATGCGCTGCAGGACCCTAAGGTGCAAGTGCGGTGCTTTTTAGAGATATCATGTCTCATTAACACAGAAATATTTTTGGTCATCCATCCGAAGCATGACCATTGTGACACTCGCTTAACCTGCACGATAGTAGCGCAACCGCTACACTATTGAGCCTGCTAACTATACATTTATCAAACATTGTAATAATAAATAATTGTACTGCTCGGGGTTCAGTCCCGGAACCTTTTGCGTAATAACCGACTTGTCAACCATTATACCAGATGGGTCATTTAACCCTTTGACTGCCTACAAACCTGACCTTTGTCGAACACTATATCCATCATGGCATTCAAAGCGTTAAAATCACAGATTTCCCAATACGGGAGATGGGGCAAGCCGCGTTTAAAGTGCGACAAATGTAAGCTCAACGAGCATACACTGGCTGCCAGTTTACGCTCTGTGAGACGAGTCAAGACGCACGAATATTAGAAGAAATTACCGTTTTTTTCCAAAATGCCATCCTGTGCAATTGTAACATGCCATCATCGCAATGAATCAGTAAATTTACCAAAAAATATAATAACTTTTCACAGGTAAGAACCGAAAAGAAATTGCGACACTGGGACTGCCTATAAACTTGACGGCTTGTCCAGTCTAATTGTATATTCGGATGTCTGTGGTTAAAATAGTTGATCGTAACCGCTCCCGCCTATGGCTGGTGAGCAGCCTACAATAAATGTATGTATCTCATTTAAATAGGCGCCGAGAGCGGGCTGACCTCAAGGAATCCTTCAGGATGCCGGGTTGCAGGTAAACAGGACTGGGATGTGATCGGCTGGAGTGACATTTCCCTTAAAACAGTGGATTTTGGTTATGTTGCATAAAACATATTTGTAATAAACAAATAATTGATTGGTCGTTGAATATAAACGAAACCGGAAAGCAGTGAAAGAGAAATTTAAAAATAGATTTGCCTGCTCGATTCGCCACAGATGAGCGAATATTGTGTTTGATTAAAATTATAAATAGTTATCAGTAATAGTTTATATGTTGATTCTTGATAAACAACATTAGATTATTTGACGTTTCTTATTTACAGTAACGTAAATTATTGCAATTATGAATACGAAATAATTAAAATAGCTTCATAGTAAATTAAACGTAAGTTAATACGTACATAAAAATCAAATAAAAACAGAATATCCTATGACAATATGAAAATAACTAAAAGTTGTGAATATTATTTTAAAAAACGTACATTCCAAACGCGCTACGGATTCTTGCCCGTTTCTTTTTATTAACATTTTATTTATAATATTATTGACTACAAGGATACATTTGAAAAAGCTCTATTAACTGATACATGCGAGTTTTTAGCTAATCTGAACCCAACTGCATTTGAATTAAGAGTGTCACATAAAATCTGTCGTACATATTAGTTTTTTACTTGTGCGTCTTCGGAGAACTGCGAATTCTTCACGACTTACGATGCCATTACGATTTCTTCTTTCGATAGCGTAGTAGACAGCTTGAGGCTTTAATTATTTATTAGTTCAGTCTATTCAGAATTTTATTAAAAATTATATCAATCAATCAATCAATCAGCCACTATCGTCCACTGCTGAACATAGGCCTCCCCCAATGAGCGCCAACTATCCGGTCCTGAGCAGCCTGCATCCAACTTCACCAGCCACCCTCCTCAAATCGTCGGTCCAACGGGCAGGACGTCCCACGCTGCGTCTGCCTAAGCAGGTCGCACTCCAACACGTTTCGGCTCCATCGACCATCTGAACGTCTGGCGACATGACCGGCCCACTTCCACTTCAGCGTGCTTATCACTTCTTAAAATTTATATATATGTATATATTTTCAATACTGCATTTATCATATATATATATATTGTTTCCATGATTTATATATATATGATAGATGCAGTATTGAAAATAATCTTTGACGTAGGTAGTAGTTAGTCCATCCTCGGCCGCATCATCACTATACCACCATACCATCTTACCATCAGGTGAGATGGCGGTCAAATGTCTGCTATAGAGGACAAAAAAAATCCTGGCGACTTCTGAACTTAGGTCTTTAAGACCCAGTAACTTAACTAGTTGCAGTCTTTCATACTGAAACATTGAAGTGCATAACACTTCTATTCCTATATCTGATACTGCGTGATACTTAGCTAGACGACCACTGACGTAATAAATGAAATAGTACCGTTGCTCTGTCTTTATTCAAATGTTTAACGTTTAAAACCACTCAAAACCCAAAGTGGTCGCTCCACGCAACGGAGATTCACCGTCGACAAACGTCAACGACAGATAACAAATATTGGTTTGTATTTAAATAATATTCTAATAAATAGGTCGCTTATCCGAAGCCTTATAAGCAGCTGTTATCTCGACCATAAAATGAACAGTAGGTTGTAATGGAATATCAATTTATGGATGCCGCGATTACCTAAAGTAAGCTTACTTGTTTGGGTAGATTGGAGTGTTTCATAAGTTTTAAAAGGATAGGCACGAACTAATGAATTTAACAGAAAAGAAATTAAACAAGATACTTTGTCTATTGAAGACTAAATTTGGGTCAAGTAAAATAATCCTCTTTCGGTGTAATAATGTATTTTTGGAAATTCCAGTATTGTTTGGGTTTTCTTCTATTTTTCATAATTTTTGTTATGACTGTGGCATTCCGGTGCTAGATAAACATAGCTTCATATTTATTTGGTTCAGGCTATCACAGACTATAGCTGATATTTTCTGGCTATTCCTATTTTGCGCTACAAAATTCGGTTTTCCTCATCCAAGTTCCATCAGCGACGTACGTATACTGTCTAATGCACAATGCACTGAATTCTGACTTGCATTATGCTGGCTTAGGCATATATATATGCACATACTATAATAGTTCTCGAGATCGGTCGAGAGAGAGAGAGTCGGTGCCTCCTTAGTGTGGACTTCGCCTTTCGATTGGAAGGTGCAGGTACAATCCCGCCACGTTCCAATTTCTTTTCGAATTTTCAAAATATGTACTTTTTATCCAACGCTCTTACGGTGAAGGAAAACATCGTGAGGAAACCTGCGCACGCCTGCGAAGAGATTCAAAGGTTGTGCGTGAAGTCGCCCAATCGGCAATGTGCCCTCGTGGACGACTAAGGCCTATACACCATTTACGGGTAGGCTCGTGCCCCTCGGTGGGGAGCGTATAATGAGGTGGCAATAATTAGGAGAAAGCGCACGTAAAACCAATCCCAATTCCGTAATACTTCAAAGTCCACAGCTGGATATTCAATCTGGATTTGGACTTTCAGATCAGTAACGTATGTTATTGTCTCATATATTACTGTATAAAGATCACCAAGATCGTCGCTGTGATTTGGATTCCACTAATCGTCATTATGAAGTTTATAACCCGGCTTTGTAATGATTACTCTTATTTAATTGGGCCGATGATCCGGTAGTATGGTAGCATTGACCTGTGCGGTTTTAGGGCCAGGTTAGTTTGAATTTGTGTATTCTTACTGTAAGATTTTGCTGGATGTTTTCTCATTAATCTCATCATCAGCTCATTAAACGTTCCATCGAGGGGCTGAGCCTACCCGTATAGGGTGATTAGGCCTTAGTCGTATACGCGGGCCCGTGCGGGTTGGACGACTTCACGCACAACCTTTGAATCTCTTCGCAGGCATGCGCAGGTTTCCTCACGATGTTTTCCTTCACCGTAAGAGCGTCGGATAACGTAATATAATTTTCGAAATTGAAAACACATTGAACCTCAGCCCTACCGGCAACAGTCCATAACATTGAGCCACCGACACTCTTAATCTCCTAAGGCCACTTATCTCTTCAGAAGAACTAGCAGGGTAATTCTCAAACAAAATAATAATGAAAACGATTTTCTGTCGGTGTGTCTTCAGGCTTTTGGGTGCCCAGTTCACTGACTGATTGCAAGTGGTTTAAAATTCTGATCTCAGGTTTGTCTCTTTGTCCATTTACACTTGAGTGACTCGATAAGCAGAAGCAAAGTTGACCTATGCCCTAATTTGAAGGACGGAAGGTAGCAACATTTTTCATATTGAAAGTATACAGGACGGTCAGGACGCTCATCTGATGGTAAGTGACACAGAACAACACAGAAGAACTAACACTTTATTTCACGAGACAATATCTGGCAACTCAGTACCGAGTTTACCACCTAGTTATTTGACCTATATTGAGACTTGGATCTGTTCCCTAAATAGGGGGTTTATTAATTTACGCGATAATGAACCTTCTTTTACTCGACACTAGTTCGCACCAATCTAATCGCATATTTTAAAAGAAAGACTATGGAGTAAATTAATAATGTGATGAAGGGTTACTTTAAAATGGTAATTGGTCACTGACACTATCTTTCTGCATCGAATACTAATAAATTTGTATAAAATTCTTAATTACATTTTTATCGCATTCGCTTAGTAGGTCTTTGTTGCAGAAATTTTTGATACTGCATTTAATGTCATCCAATATAACCAACGATAAAATGTCAAAATGTAATCGTTTGCATACCTTTTTTGGAATTGCTTGAATTTATTTTTTTATATTTACAGTGACATTGTGTTTTACAGCTGTAATATTTATATATTTAAACAATGATTTGAAAATTTTAGATATAAAACTAACCAGTCTTGTCTCTTCTTTAGAGTCCCAAATTAAACAGTACGCGGTAATCTTATTGAACAATACTAGGTTGTACTTACCGGGTACTTACTTATCGGGTAGGAAACAATGTACTAGAATACCAGAATGGATCTCAAATCACAAAATAGAAATGTTTTATGATTCTAAATACAGAGTGGTAAGGTATGGTGTTCCCAAGGAAGTGTGTTAGGACCTTTATTGTTTTCTTGTTTACATTAACGAACATGCCTTCTGTAAAGACATTGTATGACATTGTTTGCTGATGATACGACTATCCTCTTTAGTAATAATGATTTTCAAATTTAAAAATTGAAATAAGTATGACATTGAAATCTATAATAAAATGGCTTGATAATAATAATCTTAAAATTAATTTAGATAAAACTGTTTTAATGAACTTTAGATTGAAAAAAGTATATTCCGAGGCTTCAAGTGACTACAATAGCAAAACAATTTAGAAACTGAGTCTACAAAATTCTAGGCCTTCATATTGACGAAACCTTAAAGTGGAAACCCATGTGAGAATGTATGTAATAGATTAAGTAGATTTTCTTATGCTTTCTATAAATATCATAAAGTAACTACTGAGACCGCATTACTGACTGCTTATCATGGATACGTCGCTTCGACTTTGGTACGGCATAGTGTTTTGGGGAAACTCGACAAATAAAATTGATGTATTTAGAGCGCAAAAAACATGTTTAAGATCAATGTTCCAACTAAACGAACTGACTCCTGCGTACCATTTTTTTAAAAAACACAAAATACTTCTTTACCGTGTATTTACATATTCGAGTGTGCCGTTTTGTTAAACAAAATCTCAATTTTATTTGATTTTAGAACACGTGAGCGACATAAACATAACCTCTGTATGGTTGCAGTAAGTCTACACTTATGAGTCAAGTTTTTTCTGCAATGCCCACGGATTATAATAAGGTCCAGAGTCAATTGTAACGAAGATGCATATGTACCTTTAAAAGCAACTCAATAATTGTTAACAGAAAAATGTTATATGAAATTAACGCGTACCTACTTGACAAAAATGTGTGATTATAATATGAGATTGTAAATGAAATAAGAGTCCGATGTACTAATGAGCGTATTTGACCATCTGTTTTCTGTGTATGCGAGAGCGGGACACAGTGTTTCTATATTATTTTTTAAAATGTACCATCTCTTACCTGTGATTCACAATTAAATACATTTGATTTGATTTGATTTGATTTGTAGACTCGGCACTGAGTCGTCTAGGTAGGCACCACCGCAATGCCAGATATCGTCCCGTGAAATGGGTATTTTGCACTTTTGTGATTCGGAATAACTGCAACAATTCCCTTGTTTTTGAATTTTATTTTTATAGTGTTAAGCGTCAAAATATGTTGGCAGCAATATGCGACAAAAAGCTTAATGTTATTGCATCCAATAGCATTTATCATATTTTTAATAGTTTCTACTTTTTAAAAATAATATTTAAATTCTACCCTCTGTCCAGTTGATTCATGTGACATTAATATACTATAATAATATAGAATTTCACCTTAAATATGAACATTAAATGTAAAATATTTTTATTAGCGAAATTGGAGTTGTTGGATACTCATTACGATGTGCTTATTCAGACTTAACTACCTTAAAGATAGCTTTGTTGGATTAAAGCTTTCCTTTATATATAGAAATTACTATTTATAACAGATATTAAAAACGCTCATATATACTTAGCCGTTCCTTTTTTTTTGTAAAATTATTTTATATTCTTGATTCTGTTAAGGTTCGGGATTCTTTTTTTAGTCAGCCAAAAAATAGGCTACTCGTAAAACCAAATTATGCTTTTGGGCTCTGCCAATATAACAGTTATGTAATAATATCCGTAATCATAAATATTTATGAAATGATTTTTTACCACAATAATTACCATTAATATGGTTATTAATATCTTCTGATCTAAATTTTACTTAAGTATTCTCTTTTGATTTCAGGTAAGATGCAGAGCAAGCTCTAGCGTGGTTTTCGTAGTCAAAATACGTGTTAAACTAAGGTAATTACATAAGGAAATGATATTTTTATTTAAGAAAATAACTATAGATAAAGAAACAATATTCAATTGTTTTCCCGCGATAATATAGGATATAAAAAAAACATTTACTGTGATAGACAGGCAAGTTTGAATTCGATCAAATATCTCTGAGGTAAATTCGGACTGATTTTACAAAACAATTATGTTAGCCCTTCCCAAACGTATTCCCGTTCTTAGTTCCGATATGAAATAATTGGTATTAATTAGATAGAGAATGCGACATTTCATTGAGCACGTGATGAGCTTTGCACTAATTGGAATTCCCATTTGAGGTGATAAAGAAAGAGAGAGATGTCGCACTTTCCAACGTGTGAGTGAGACGGCGACACGCGCTCAGTTACGTAAAAACGTGTTGAAACACTGAGATTGGATTAAAACTCGAATGTCTTTGGTAAGGTCAGCAAATGAAGTAATTTAACCCGAAAAATAATAATATATCAGGCCAGTTATTTCTTATATTGAGCATGCAGCTGATTTTGGACAGTATTTACAGAATATTAAAAAAAGGTTAAAGTTATACAAAATTAGGTAAAAGTGAAAGTAATAATACTTTACCTGCAAAATTTAAATAATCTTCTTAAACATTTTATTCGTTTCGCGTGGCACTCTATTTAAATTATTTAAAAATACATGTATGTCCTTAAATGTTCTGATCAGTTTAATCGAATTTATTATAAAACTAACAAATGGGTTCACAAGCCAGTAACCTACATTCTGTTCTCAGTTCGGCATTGACTGCGTTCTATAAATGACAGTTCCTATTTACCTAAGGTTATCTGACCCCTCTATTAAATAATTATGTGAAAAAATGAAGCAGTATTCATAAAACTGCAAAAATAAATAATAAATAAATATCTACTGACATTCACACAGCGCCATCTAGCCCCAAGTTAAGCGTTAAGCCTGTATTATGGGTAATTATACATAGAAAACACCCAGACCATTACAAACAGACATGTTCATGCACACAAATGTTTGTACTGCCCGGGGATCGAACCCGGAACCTTGGTGTTACGGCCGACCTCTTACCCGCAACACCAAATGGGTCGTCAAACGTATGACACCACTATTTTTATTAAAAATATATTTTTGCTAACGCTACAAAGTCTAATGCCCAAAGCTAAACTGTCACAATGGCTTGTATTTAACAGCGGGCTATCAGCACGGATCGGATGACACGAGGTGTGATAGCGCTGATGATCGATGACGTGCCGAGCCTAACATGGGCCGGCTCACCTACGAATATTGTAATGACTATCCGGCAGGAAGGACCATCTGATTCAGGGTTTATCCGGCGCGAAGGATCATTTTTGAAAGATAATATCAGATTGTTGATATACGTTATCAATATGTTATTTTATTGATTGGGATATTAATGTTATTTTTAAGACATTCGTTCACCTTGTTTATTAAGCCTTCTGTTCTAGTTTTGAAATATTTGAGTCTAAATGAGAATAGGCATTTTGAAATAGGGGTTTCTTAATGAACGTTCCCTCATCCTTAGAGGAAATTGATTCTTATTTTAAACAGCAAACAAAAGCGGGTCTTATTTTTTTGTCAAGCAATGGCCAACGCAATCAGATTTTGAATTTCGAATACGACATAATCGAACACCGAGCTCAGCTGCGCCAGACTTAAAAAAATAAAAAGCGCAAAGGAATCGGGCCCCCAAACATGTCCTATTCAAATAACCTCAAAGCGTTGTACTGTGAGGTCCTCCTGATTCACGCTTCCCGTCGGCTTTTTATCGACACTCCTTAGAACAAAAGTGGGAAGAAACAAAAAGGCGCCGCTAGCGACACCTGACGGAGTGAGAACGAAACTCGATACCTTACACAAAATTGTACCGAGCCACTGTAGATTTTAAGAATGAACATATAAATCTTACTTTTGCATAACTTGTTTCGATGCGCTTTGCTTGTCCTCGGAGGTACATAATGAACTTTATTTTAATAGCGGTAAGGTTGCTTGTATTTTCAAGTAATGAGGTGTATTAAAATTCAGCATATACGTAATAAGGCTTGCCTTTCGCCAAGTGGTTTTGTATTGGAATAATTTAATAGTTATTACACATTATTAAAACGCTATCAATGATTTGTTTAGGAAATAAAATTTATGTGAAAACAGTTTTAGATGGGATGGAATGGGGTCTTAATAAAATACACTCGATCGTTTCGTTTTAATCTTTATATACAACTAGCTATGCCTCGCGGAATGAAAATTAATGAAATGAAAATGACTGCATTCGGAACACTTTTTTTTTGCTTGTTTTGTAAGCATATCAAGAATTCTATACATTTTTACATGATTGGCGGTAAAAGATATTCTCCTACCGCGCGTCGCACAGCTCACGTCGCGCGAGCTGCACGCCGCACAAGTAGCCTAAGTTTTTCCTTATTGCTACCTGTTAATAAAAGTCCCACCAAAATCGGTCCAGCCGTTTCAGAGTGCACTCGGACAAAAAAGATAAAAATGCCATTTTGGTATATATGATTCGTATATTCATTCATTTATGCTTGTAGTAAAAAACGGTTTTTTCAATATTACAAACAAACACTCCAATTTATTTATAATGTATGTATAGAAAGATTACGCTTAGATAGATGTGAAAAATTAATATACCACTGATACTAGCTGCTGTTAAAACATGTTATGATTTGATAATAGCAAAGCAATCCTAAAAAAATTAAATACCTCTAAGTTCTTGGTTATTAGTATTTCTTTTTATAAATTATTTGAAAAAAGTCTTAGAGCCACATATAAAATAAAATAAACTGAATTTTTTCTTTATGGAAACAATATATACTAAGATATTGTGTAATATATTAGATTAATATAAGATTTTTTAATATACAAACTATTATTATGATAACTTCTATTTATATTTATCACAAATGGGTATTCAACAAGCATGTTGATAATTTAAATAAAAACATGGCCACATCAAATTCGGGAAATAACGTGAAAAAAGTCGAAGTGTTGTCGTCAGCGATTTGAAAATGGAACTTTCCGTGAATCGGTTTTTTAATACACAGATGATTGGTGCGCGGTGGCGGCCAGTTCCGACCCTAATTTGCTGGCATGCGATTTTAAATTTCAATGTAATGCCAGTCATTCTTTGTTTGCGGGTATGCTTCGTAATTTGAGTTGAATTAATGCGAAGTATTTGTTTATTTTCACAATGTTCTTCGCTGTAATTTTATTGGAAAATTCGGACTTACATTATTGGGTGAAAAAAATTAGGTAATTGAGTACAGAGATGCTTACTTATAACTCAATATTTGTTACTAATATCGAGATCGTAAATTGCTATTAATTTAATTGTGTTAATTCTGACGTATTCTTGTACTGTCAACTTTTTATTGAATACACAATAATTATTGAAAGACATATTGTATTCCATTTCAAAAAATAACAATTAAAAATTATTAAAAGCTATATTTGTCAGATCTACATACAGTTTTATTTAGTTTCCTTTTGCTGATTGCCTTTTCACTTTCCTTTCTTTCCACTCTGTAAAATTCAACTTATCCTGATTGATACTCGTAAGATACTACTTTCGTATTGCATTGTTTAATGTAGGTGTGTATGATAAATGTAATATCGATGGTCATATCTCATAGTTATATCTAATGAATATAAATAAATAAATATCCACTGACATTCACACAGCCCCATCTAGCCCCCAAGTTAAGCGTGAAGCCTGTATTACGGGTACTAAACAACGGATAAACATACTTATATACATTTTTTTGTTAATACATACATATTAATCATAGAAAATACCCAGACCATTACAAACAGACATGTTCATGCACACAAATGTTTGAACTGCCCGGGGATCGAACCCGGTACCCTTGGTGTTGCAGTCGACGTCTCAACCGCAACACCAAATGGGTCGTGGAATATGTCGATAATGTCTATGAGTTACAGTAAAATGCTCGGCAGCCTTTCATGTTATAATTAGGAGATATCCGTTGAAAGTAGACGTAGTAAACATATTAATTTCCTCTTAGTATCATTGAAAACCATTATCAGCAGTTTTATTATGTTGACAAACGTGTCGCGGTTGTTGCGATTAGCAATTTCTGGTTTTGTAGTCTAGTCATTTCGTGTTATGGCTAAATTATGTAATGTATGGAATACAGAAGTAGGAATTGATTGGCTCGTGCATCCTGTCCAACAAAAGATATCTCTTATGCATTTGTTTTGGTGATATTGTACATAGGTTTTAATGATGTTGTATTGTTTCTCTCTCTCTCTCTCTCTCTTCAACCTATTGCAGTCCACTGCTGGACATAGGTCTCCCCCATTTGCGCCAGACATCCCGGTCCTCCGTTTTTCTCATCCAGCTTCCACCAGCGACCTTTCGCAAGTCGTCGCTCCATCGGGACGGAGGCCGTCAAACGCTACGCTTGCGCGGTCTTCACTCCAGAACTGACACTGACATTCACACAACGTCATCTAGCCCCAAGTTAAGCGTGAAGCCTGTTTTATGGGTACTAAACAACAGATAAACATACTTATATATATTTTTTTGTAAATGCATACACATTACACATAGAGAACACCCAGATCAATACAAACAAGATATGTTCATGCACACAAATGTTTGTACAGCCCGGGGATCAAACCCGGAACCTTGGTGTTGCAGTGTCTCTTCCATGAACATGTCTGTTTGTCCAATACAAACAGACACAGTTTGTGTGATTTCTATGTATAATATACATATGTATTTACAAAGCAATTAATAAATGTGTTTATCCGTTGTTTAGCACCCATATTTTAATTACTTAGTTACTTAACTTAATGATTCGTTTGGACAAGATGACGCTGTGAGTATGTCGGTTGATATTTTTTATTTATATTGTAATTGAAATTTTAATTTTAAGCTTAACCTTATCCACACAAACATTATTAATCCACATTGCCGTGAGAACTCGTCATCGTTCATTCAGAGGACCATAGAGTAGGAACGTTGTTGGAAAATGGCGTCAATTAAATTGCGCGAGCGCAATTAACGTTCGGGTATGTCCCGATGCGATGGTATCTCGCGACCCGGGGCTATCGGGCCTCCGGTTCGACTCCCGGCTACCGTTTTGAATGTTGGCATTTCGTGATTCATCGCCGGGGAACCGTTCGCTTTGGTTTTAATTGAGGTTCTTGTCTTTGGATAGGTCGGGAACCCTGCGCTTTCACTTTAACGAATGTGTCCTTAATTAGAGGTGTGTTTTTGGAGCGTTGTTTAAGGGCCTGCACTTTTGGCTAAGTTACTCGGACACTTGCAGATTCTGCGTAGAACAGAGAGACACACCAAAATTCTAAATTCATTTATTCAGATTAGGCTTACAAAAAGCACTTATGAACGTCAAAAAGAATACAAAATATACAATAAAAAATACATTTTAAATACCAAAGTAAAGCACAATAATGAATTTTGATACTTGGAAAAAAGCGCTTCAGCGGTTTGGCCTGTTGACCGATGCACTTGCTCTGCAATTGTGGTCCTCTACAACAGAAGCAAAACATCCACTAGGGCAACTACCTTTTATACCCAAGTGACATCAAATCTATAAAGTTGGGCATGGTTCTAAGTTTCCTGAAAAGTGCTTAAATTTAAGATGAACTCTTAAAAGGGTGGGAGTCACAAATATCTTATAGTTCAAGGTGACTACAGGTCTGGAAAAGCCTGCATAGTACCCAGAAAATCAAATAATAAAAATAATACACTTATGGGCAAAAAAAAATCCTGCCGAACAAGATCTATACACGAACTAGCTCAACTTAGTAGGTATTTTCTAGACATGTTTTTTCATGACAAGAAAAGTTTTGACAAATAGTGTACCTATACAATGAATCACTTTAAGGACTTATTGCGGAAACTAACCTCAATAACAAAATAGGTGTACCATCCATCCAAGGTTATTATTTTCAAATCTGACGAGTTCAGTATCCGTTAGATTGAATTTTCTGGATACACGAGCAACAAAGTGTTCTCCCTTAAAAACCACACGAAAACAATGATTCCTTATCAAAATTAAATTTCTTAGCGAACCTCTTTTTGTTACTTTCATTGAAGTACCAATAAAAAAGTATTAAAAAAAAGTACCAAAAGTACCTAAATCGAAGTCAATTATAATCGTTCACGCAAACCCATGAGCCCTAACGAGCACCGAAAGAAAGCGAAGTTACAATTATAAGAATACGATTACCTAAATCCAGTATTTTAAATTATTAATTTATACGAACAACTACTTTCGGGAGCCGGCAATAAATAGGGTCGCGACAGACGAAAGTCCGAGTACACAACATAAATATTGCCTGCAAACAAAACCAGGAAGACTTAATCCTGGAAATCTAGAAAACAAAAACCGACCTTAAACGACACCTCGAAAAGTTCAAAATTTAATGGAAGCCGCCTTCTATATATGGCGTTGTGAGTGTACAAGCGAGACGAAAGACAATGCTATATCGTTTTTGGAGACAAGTGAAGGTGACAGTTGCCGGTTTTCGGGGTTTAATTTGCGAAATTGTGAGTCGACACCACAATGGCCGCTGCGCAATGCGACTGTGACATTGACTGATGCGGACTTCTTTCTAGACGAGTTGCTTTTTGTCCGATCGGCTTCTTTGTGTGCGGCATGTAAATTTAGGGTTAGGGTTGGATTAGGAATTCTGAGGAATGGTATTTTCAGAAGATATTGTAGTATTTCAGATCATAATTGAAATTTCAACTTTAATCGGATAGAAATAAGTACATGTCGCATGTCGCATGACGTTTCATACTATAGGGGCGGGGCACATCTCAAAAATTAGCGTTCTGAGTTTTACTTATAAACGGACCCAAAATCAACACATCTACATGACGCACTTGATTGAAAAAGTCAGAAAGTACAATGAAGCCGCGCAAATTTAGCCTTTTTCATATTTCCGAGTAAAGTGTGTCGTTTTAATAATGCTGGGATAAACCTAATATGCGATAAGTAATTCATAACTAACGGACATACTCTTATAATATTATATTATTTTGCAATGAATGTTTTAATTTATTTATGACTGATTTTGCGAGAAAGAAGCGCTCAAGATTCTTTCTTTTCCCAACAATGTTGTTTTTCGAATTGTGCCCTATAATATGAAAGGTGAGATGTTTTAGGGTCTTATCGTTATCTATTTGTACCATGTTTGTCAACGTATTTCCAAGTTCTAAGTAAAGAAAGGGTTTTAAAAGATACACTGCCGTTATTCATTATAACATTACGGTGGTTTATATCCGGTGCATCTATCTCGCAAGACATTAATGTCGCTTCTGCTTATTGTCTTTTTAAAGTCAAATTTTCACAAAAAGGTCGTTCATCTCCTATAACTTTTCCGCCTACGATTTGATCGCAAGTGCAGACAAAGCTGCAATGCGTTCTACATTTTATTACAATAGCGGCAAAGGTTAGAATCGTAATGTTTGTATTTGTCGCAAACGTAGTGGCGATGTAACGTAATGTAATTCTCGTTGATATATTTACGACCGCATGTTGTCACAGACAACATAAATTATATTTCTTCAAGAAAATATTTTTGTGACCGGTTTCCAGACTTGGCTAGTATTTTTGGTATTTGTTGGTATTTACCAATTTCGTCCGATTATATCTCGATGTTCCGGGCATGCTTGAAGCAACATTTTTACTAGTATAATGAGAGTGTTCATTAAAGAGAGTGTTCATTAATTACTCTTAGGGCGTCAATTAACAACTACTTAACCACTGGAAATAAATTAGCGGAAAATGAGGAAATTGGGGTCTAACTATAATGTACTAACAAAGGAATACATAAAATTGGTTTCTCAAATAATATAATAAGGAATGAAACAAATAATGAATCAACTTTTATGAATTCGTTTTATGAAAAGAAAAAATACTCCTTAAATAGTCACTATGAGGAACAATTTTGTAAAAGAAGCCATTTTAAGTTGTTAAAATATTTTAATGGGATGCCTAGAAAGTAAGTATATTTATTAATTTACCCATAAATTTTGAATATAAAACATGTTAAAAAGACAATTAAATATAAAAAAGTATTTGTGAATGTGTTTATATATACCAGAATACTATAAAGTGAAATCATTAGTCACACTGTTTAAATTAAAACGAATCATTTATAAACCTACTTATAATTAGCTTATCTGTTCAAAGTGATTTTATTATAATCTGAAGTAACGCTGGATCACCACCAAGGGCAAAAACTTTCCTATTATTAGCGTCAATAGAAAACACAGTAGCATCAACACGAATATCCTAATGGCATGAAACATTATTTTAATATCAGGATCTTAATAAAAAGTGGGGGATCTATAAATTTGACCAAACGAATTTGATAAACGGAAAATTTAAATAAGGGTCCATAAAGAGTCCAGTTTATTCATCCATTCACCGATGGTTTATTGGTACATTGATAACTGTGAACGAGGTCGCATTGAAATCCTTCGTGGATTCGACTCCCGTTCAGGGAAAAACGCTTCGTGCTCGTGACTGGCTAACATTGTGGTGGGTACAGTTGGGTGCAAAAGTCTTACATGAAATTTGTTCGGCCCATGGAATAATAATAGATTGTGTTATGTAGCTCACTATAAATAGTTATAATTATAATAATACTATCATCATACTAAATAATAATATTACTGCCATACTAAATACAAGTTTACCATTCTGTTATTTTCCAGTAAATTATGTTTGTTACATAATAACTAAAAATCTTATTAATATCAGGATTCTTACATCCAAATGAACATTATGTTTTGCTGTTTCGAGCCATTTAGTTATGACAATTAAATGATATGGTACCAAAAAGCTTGATATTTTTGGCAGCACAAATGAAAAATAAGACGATAGAACTCATGGCAGATCATGTTTTTCTAAATACAGCGTTCTGTCTTGCTCTGAGACAAGTCCTATTTATCACATATTATTCGTCTGTTGTTTTTTTTCTTGCATCATTTTTTTAAATGCCAAATATTATTTTTATAGTATAACATAAAAAGATCTTTAACACTTGTCGTTGCACCTGTACCTGCGCAGTAGCAGCCTATCAGATCGTCCGCGCCAATACACACCCGAATTATGTTATTGGCTCGCCTTTAATTGTAACTGTATTTGGGAGTTGATGATTTAATATATGATATGGTGCTTAAAAACATTCTTATAATGGACGAAATTATTTAATATTGATTAATGTATGCTCTAGTATATATACCTAACGTATTGTTTAAAATGAGAATAATCATCCTGCCGTATAGAATTTTTTATATGAAATAATAAGCACGAGAGTATTAAATAGAACTATGAATTATTCATCAATTAACCCATTTCTTCCTTCTGCACCTATAAGCAGCTTTTTTTTCAAAGCATCAAAACTCATATTTTTAGTTTAGTATTTTAATCGTTTTTTATTGTATTTTGTATTTTTTGACGTTCATAAGTGTTTTGTAAGCCTAATTTGAAATAAATGTTTTTGACTTTGACTTTGACTTATATGTGTCGTTAATGATATAATCATCATAATTATGTAGCATATCAACAGCATATAGAGTATCAACAAAATTATAGATATTTATGAGAAATTAGAAGAGATATTATTAGAAGAAATATTTAAGAGAGAAATATTTATGTACATTGCTGTATGCTATTTGCAAGTGACCCCTGCAATGGCTTCACCAACCGGTGAGTGAAGTATTAATTACAAATAAAATAAAACAATACGTAGCTTAGATACTAAACAAAGTATTTGATAAATGTATATATACGGTCGAATTGAGTAACCTCCTTTCTTTACGTCAAAACACGCAATGCAGTAATAATACAGTGCTAGAACTTTTAAACGCCGTCAATAGAATTTCGGTTTTAAAACTAAGTTTGCAATTGGTTGCTTTTCGCCCACGGTCAGCAGCCACGGTTTGTTATCATGAGCCGTATCGAAAAGGCCGCGGTAAAGCGCGCATCGAAAAGAAACCGTCGACAAGAAATTATGATACAACCAAATACGTGGGCACAAAGTCGTAAAGTCCGCTTATCCTGAATGCCGGACAATTATCTGGTCCGGGATTGTTTTGGGAATTGGCAATAAGATTTGTCTACTCGGCTTTTATGTTGTTTTTTTTTATTTATTTAAGTTCACCTACAGTTGTTACCACAGATTTCCCAATACAGGAGATGGGGCAAGCCGTTTTTAAGTGCGACAAATGTAAGCTCAACGAGCATACACTGGCTGCCAGTTTACGCTCTGTGAGACTAGTCAAGACGCACGAATATTAGAAGAAATTACCGTTTTTCCCAAAATGCCATGTGCAATTGTAACATGCCATCATCGCAATGAAATTTACCAAGAAATATAATAACTTTTCACAGGTAAGAACCGAAAAGAAATTGCGACACTGGGACTGCCTATAAACTTGGCGGCTTGTCCAGTCTAATTGTATATTCGGATGTCTGTGGTTGTTACATTAAATACAAAAATCATACAAAATCAGTAGTAATCATACAAAACATGCAGTTATATAACAGTACTAGTTTTTATAAACATATTTTTTAAAGTCTAACTAACCCACAATAATTTTAAAAGGAAGAAATATTCAAATAACTCTTGAAATTTTTGCCAAATACATAAATAGAGCGTCGGTGGCTCAGTGGTGTGGACTGTCCCCTTCCTACCGGAGGGCTGAGGTTCAAATCCCGACACGTACCAATGTATTTCGAATTTTCGAAAAATACTCGTATATGTACGTTATCCGACGCTCTTACGGTGAAGGAAAACATCGTGAGGAAACCTTCATGCACGCCTGCGAAGACATTCGAAGGTTGTGTGTGAAGTCGTCCAATCCGCACTGGGCCTGCGTGGACGACTAAGGCCTAATCACCCTATACGGGTAGGCTCGTGCCCCTCGGTGGGGACGTTTAATGAGCTGATGATGATGACATAAATAGCTCTAAAGTATTTCTTTCAATTTATGCTTAAACTAGGCCAAAGACAAATTGTTAACATCCAATAATCCGCACACCCGATTATACATCCGGGAGATCCTGGAGATTGGCGAATTCGAGCCGTAAACAGTGGAAAGGATAACTTAATATTTGTTGACGTAACTGCACGGGTAGGGAATGCACTAACGTCGCTTAAAATACTACTCGCTTAGTTACAGCGTATTTACATTAATGGGTTATGTAAACAATGAACTAAAAAGACGCACAATCACGAAGAAATATCAACCAAAAAATGTCCGAGTCCCTTGACACATACGTTGACTTATTGTTATATTTAAGACATAAATTATTCACTAAAATTTTGACCCTAAGGCGTCATTAAAAGGGTACAAAATCATAATCACGAGCATATTACTAGGTCACTATGTACATGTAGTGAGCAACGTGATTATAAATGATATTTCTGCGCATCTGACGCGATTTTGCCCCCAAAATTTTTGAGCGAGATTATGCGTCTAGTTTATTGTTTATCTTAGATTAATGGTCATCGTTTAAAACTTGCAAATAATTTTAGACAGCATTTGATTATTTTGCCCGAATTAAAAAAAAAAGACTACTTGTATTATCTAGTACTCACTTAGATAAAGTTAAAGGTCACTAATACTATAATATATTATAGGCATATTATTAGAAAATCTTAGTAAAAATACTTTTTGAACATGGCTTCAATCAGAACCAAATATTTGGCAATTTTTGGCACTGTACAAATATGAATTATTTTACCATACATATTCTTATATGACAATACCAATTGCTAGATCTCCAAATGTTGGAACAAAGCACAGCTCATTAGAGTAATTAGTGGGACAAAAACTCCTTACGTCGATCAACCGCATGATTCCAAGTACACGGGAGCTATCAAGATGGCCACTAATGAAAAGCACCCTGCGCTTTATTAACCGTAATGTATTCAGCCGATCGGCTAGCCGATTGCAGCCAAATGTCACTGTTCACTCGGCTGTACGCGGCTAATGAATTGGGAGTTCGGCTATCGGGAAGATTTTGCGAACGTCTACAAATCAAAGTTAACATTGCTTTGAGACATTTTTAGATGACTTTTCTGGTTGTAAGTGTGTTTATAACAAAATTCAAGCGAATTCTTCAAATCTTAGCTTCAAGATCTCAAAGCATATTTTGGTTCTTTGAAGAGTATTTTGATTTGTTTGCTTGTTTGTATCACTTTGCCATTTTGGGAAAATCTTAGCTTCAAGATTTCAAAGCATATTTTGGTTCTTTTAATTGTAATTAGATTTAATCGCTTGTTTGTATTTTTATGCCATTTTTTAATTACTGAAGAATAAGCAACTGTGACCATTTACAATTAGAAAACCACTGTCACCGAAAAACCTGTCTGATGATATCTTTTGACATTGCAAAAAGGTACAGAAGTTAGTCAATACTCGATAGTGCTTGGCCATATTCCACTTTTACGAGGAATCCTGGGTGCTCAATTTCTTATAAAACGTTGAATTCAGAAGTTATAGCATTTCGCATAAAACTTAGATTTATTACTGCGCTAACCCCATGTCGCCCTTTGAAGCTATATAGTTACCGATAAATGGGCTTAAATGCGTTTTTGGCATTTTTATATCGTGTGACTAAACACATTTGTAAAATTATTTCAGGGCTTGTGACTTAAGTAAATATGGCTTTTTGAGATGTCATACGGTAATAGTCAATAAAGACTTTACGACCTTTAGTAGAAAAAAATATTTTTCATTCGGACAATAAATTACATACAGTAATTGTTAATGAAGTATTAAGCATTATTATTAACTCTGGTTTTCTTAGTCGTCTTACTATTTATACCCTGATATACGCAACGAGCACTCAATGGCTACTATGATATTTGCTCTGCCGTGGCTTTAAAATTTTCAAATTATCATTCTAACAACTACGTAGGTAGCAAAGATAAAGCCATAGGTTCACTAGGGATAAGCTTAAGCAAATTTACAAATACAAGATATTCAATTTCAATTATGTTACTTTCCTTGCTAAGTTTTGATAAGTATAAAAAAATAGCTGTGAACCATGCACTACCACCAGAACAATAAAAATTGATTTTGCATACTAAATGCATTTTCCGTGTAAAATTCAGGAAATTGTTTTGATAAATTTATCTTTTGTCTGTTTAATGATTATTGCACTCATCCTCAAATACCTGATTGATTTTGGTATTTCCTCTCATAAATCAGGTGTTTGTGAACCATTAATTTAAGCGTTTCTAATTAAGTCGCACTTCAAAATTCTTCACAAAAGCGGAATAAGAAATTAAGTAGGATCATTTTAGTGTTTCTCTCTTCAACCTATTGCAGTCCACTGCTGGACATAGTCTCCCCCATTTTGCGCCAGACATCCCGGTCCTCCGCCTTTCTCATCCAGCTTCCACCAGCGACCTTTCGCAAGTCGTCGGTCCATCGGGCCGGAGGGCGTCCTACACTACGCTTGCCAAGCCGCGGTCTCCACTCCAGAACTCGTCTGCTCAAACGGCCGTCGGTTCTGCGACATACGTGACCAGCCCACTGCCACTTCAACTTGCTGATCCGGCGGGCTATGTCGGTTACTTTAGTTCTCTTACGGATAAAATCATTTCTGAGCATATCCCTAACTTACCCTTAGCTTAAGTACAGCCAAAATCACCAAAAGTATTACTGATATGGTGGAATAAATGAATAAATTTGTGATAGCCATGCAAAGTATAGGTAAATAGTTGAATTCATTAATGCAAACTTTGTGGGACGGCTTTCAAATTTCATAAGCACAAAAAATGTTCCACTTCACGTGGAAATCGAAGTTTTTTTAAAGAAGACTTATGTTCAGTTGAGAATTTCGATAAGTTGCAGAAGGATCATTCATGCGGTCCTAATTCAGAAAAAATGCTGGCCATATATACAATTTTGACCAAAGCAGTGACTACGCACCGGCTTACATGGTTTCTAAAGGCATTTACGCATACGTATACATTTAAGCATACGCTTTGAGTAAATTCCTTCCCATAACGTCGCCGAGGGTGTCCTTCATTTTTCTGCATACAAAGTTACCACGTTTGATAAATAGTGTAATGCACTTTTAATAACGCAAGATCACCATAAAATATTTTGAGTATGTCCCTTATAGTTTTATTGCTGAATGCAAATTTATAAGGGGACAGTTTTAATGACTGTAGTAGTGGGCTGGGAAAGATATGCCGCGTGTTTTAATGTAACTTTATATTTAATGAGCTGGATCAAGTTGTTTTTGTCTTTTTCCGTGGATACTACAAATAAGGTGATACGAAAAACTAAGTTTTTTTCCAAGACATCGGTTTATTGCCATAGATATCGGATTTAATATTTCCTAGAAATTTCTTGAGTGTTATTTAGAACATTGATATTTTCTTCTGTTTTTTTTCTGCCGTAATTACTCTCACTTATTCATAATCAAAGCAAATGGTAGTCAAAGTAAACCTTGAAACAATGTAAAATAATTAGCATGACGAGATTTCAGTGGAGCAACCGCTGCCGAGTTATAAATAATAAAACTCAATTTCCTACAATAGAAAAACATAAACTCAAAAATGTCAACAACACATTTTAAGCTCACGTTTTCGAACGAATGGTGTACTTTCTAAATGGACCTTATTAGTGAACGAATTAAGTGTATTCTTGTTTGGTCTAAGTGCAAAATGTATTAGTGACCATAAAATCAAGTCTGAGCTAAGGCGTATTGTTCCCGTTTAAAATATTTTCTCAAATGTAATTTGTTTGCGACGAGAAATGACGTACAGGGTTTATGTTTTTAATATTGACGACACATAGGTGTAGTGGCAGAAATATAGACCAAATTTTATTTGTTTTTGTTTCTATAATACATGTTAAAATAATATTTTACTGTGTACTACGAGTATAAATAAAGGTACAGGTCATAAGTACAGGAGTGTAAGTACAGGTTTTATATAAGGAAAAGAACAACGATGTTTTACCAAATCTTACCTTTTACATGTTATTACTGTCTCTAATTCACCTGTGAAGCGTGCAGAGTAAGGCAAAACGTTTCACTATCGCGGATTAGGTTCTAAGTCCAACAGTGGACAGACACGGATAAGGTAAACAGATAAGCTAATCTTTTGGTTAGGGTGGATGACCTGAGGCGGAATGATACATTATTAGATACGTTTGAGAAGATTATGAGTACAGGACAAGTAGGATTAAGATACTTAAAAGTTGCATTACTTGACAGTTCCATTAATTAACTATAAAACAGGAGAGTAAGCATTAACAACGACTTTGGATATAATTCAGAGAATAGCTGAGCCTTAACGTTCTTATAACTCAATCAATATATGTTAATACGTGAAATCAATGAGTTTTTCTGCCTTTTCTCGAGGATCGCTAAATAACTCATCGAGTGATAAACTGGCGGATTAACCATAGACAAAAAATACAGATGGGTCTTCCGAGACTGTAAATAGGTGAAAAATGATAAGAAATTATGAGATAAGTATCACTCTTAATACGTACAATTTCCTTTGATAAATAGATAAAATCTCTCGAGCCAATAACGAAAGCGGAGGAAAGATATTTTTCAAATAATAAGTGTTTGAAAATGTAACGATATAGTTATTTTCTTCATCTCTCTTTTGTCTTGTTGTGGTTTGCTACAATGATATTACCTTCATAAGCATTCTCCAAGTATTTTTTCGCAGTCTGGTTATTTTGCTTCTTTTGGAAGTGAATAATAAAATATTTTTAATATTTAGCTTCCCACTGAACTGTAGAGTTTTTAGGGAAAACATAATATGTTTAGCAGTGGCCGTAATATTTTGTTAAATAATGTTCTATTTATCTTGCTCTTGGTCTCCATTTGATTACTTTTTGAGCCCTATGTAAATATTTACTTTATAATTCAGTTGAAAATACTAAAGAAATTTGCAACTTACGTCACTGAAAAATAAAAGGTGTAAACTGTATTGCGTGCGAGCCCTATCTTTAAGCGCAACTTCTGTATTCTTTTATTTACTCTATGCCTGATAGTGACTTCAGTTTATTATTTTGCCGGATCGTTCCTCTTTTTGCGTTCACAGTGGAGCCGTAAACAAGTTCTAATTAATACAGGTCTGCGTACTACAAAGTATGAGTACTTTATGTTAACTTGTTTACATTGTGGATAAACTAAACTAATAATAAACTGACGTGAATTAGCACTTTAGTAGTTCTTAATTTTTAATTAAGTGCTTGTTTGAAAATAGTTTAGAACATTTTCGTTAATATAAAATAATCGACATGTCTGCCTAGATTAACCATAGACAAAATAATAGAGACAGTTCTTCACAGAACATATCACAGATTCGAGTCGTCTAGGTAGGTACCACCGCAGTGCCAGATATCATCCCGTGAAACAGAAGTGTTATGCACTTTTGTGTTGAGGGCACTGTAGCTAGTGAAATTACCGGGTATAGGAGACCTAACATCTGTTGTCTTGGGTGACGGGCGCAGTGCGGCATTGATGGAGGATAATAACTGTCTATCAGTTGTTGCTTTCCTTAAATGCCGTTCTGTCATAATCTGGCACATCACTTACCATCAGGTGAGCGTCCAGACCGTCCTGTACAACCTAGGTACAAACTTTTTAAACTCTAATCTAGTTTAAACTCTAGGTCTTTTACGTAATTAATATTGTTTGCTTGATATAAACCTTGAAAATCTTGTTATATGTTTAGCCTTTTTAATTTTGTAATCGAGGTGGCCTGGTGGCACTAGTCCTCCACGAATGACAAAGAATCCCACAATTTTTTATTTTCGGTTTGTATATTTGTATTTTCATTTGGTGGGGAGAAAATAAATTTTTTTTATTTATTTGTAATTTTCTAGACGCTTCACTTTAATTGTAATTGACCCTCTTTTCTTTTAGTTGTTGGTCTCCTTTAATGCCCGGCTGTCATGGTCTGGCGTATCACTTTCCATCATGTGAACGTCTAGACCGTCCTGTACACTTATGACATTAAAAAAATATATCTTGAACTTTATGAAAATTGAGCCGTGATTATTATGTTCTGCTGAATCTTCAATACCGGTTGACAGCCTTCTCCAAGCATTTTTTCATAAATATCTAGTAGCTTGTTATAAAATAATAACTGTCTATTACTTGTAAATCTCATTCAATGCCGCTCTGTCAAGTTTACCATCAGGTGAGCGTCTTGACCGTCCTGTACACTTCTGACACAAAATAGTTTAAAATTTTTGGATAATCTTTGCGTTTTTGCCCTAAACATGTGTAATGACAACTCAACAATATATTATGTCAGTCCAAAATTTGGCACTAAAATAAGTTCAGCTATTAAATACGTCATTATTTCTTACACAGACTATCCAATAGGAATGGAATTATTTTTTACACCACCTACCATATCGCCAGTATAATTATTACACGGCACAGAAATTCCTTGCTCCTGAATCGACTCATCAGCTATTATAATGGAAAAAATGATGAAACTCCATGGAAACATGGCGATTGGGTGTATCGAGATACTAGCACGGTGACGTGTATTTGTTTTTGTGCGTAGTGTGCCAATAATATCTACATAGGTGCGAAAGTAGATGGTGGATTATTGGAATGTGGGGAAAAACGGGTAGCGTCGGTGGCTCAATGATGACTGTTACCGTCTTACCGGGAGGGCTGTGGTTCAAATCTCGTCACGTACCAATATAATTTCGAATTTTCGAAATTATATGTACGGTATTCGACGCTCTTACGGTGAAGGAAAACATTATGAGGAAACCTGCGCACGCCTGCGAAGAGATTCAAAGGTTGTGAAGTCGGCCAATCCGCACTGGGCCCGCGTGGACGACTAAGGCCTATACACCTTTACGGGTAGGCTCGTACCCCTCGGTGGGGACGTTAAATGAGCTGATAATGATATATTCTTTAACAAACGTAAGTGTGGGCATAATATGATTGGATACCAATATTTCATTATTATCCCCGGTATAACGACCCATTTGGTGTAACGGTTGAGATGTCAACTACACCAAGTTTTCCGGGTTCGATCCCCGGGCAGTACAAACATTTGAGTGGGTGGGTGTTTTCTACGTATAATATGTATGCATTTACAAAAAAATATGTATTTAAGTATGTTTATCCGTTGTTGAGTATCCATGACACATATTATGCCTAGTTTGGAACTAAATTATTATAATTAAAAGAACAGACATTTCAATGGATTTATACGAGTGATGAAATTTCCTACTAAAACATTGTTTTCCATTATCGGACTCATATATACAGTGACTGGTAAATATGAGTGTAAGTGAGCGTGTGAACACCGCAGTTCCTGCATATTGCACGCCATAAATAAGTGCCTAAGCCTGCATACAATGCGCATGGAAGGCAGTGCAGCCGCTTTGTAAAAAGGGGAATAACTTTCAAATATGTTTCGTGATTCTTGTTTAATAGTGAGAATTTTAGATTAATTTAACTTTTTTTAAGATGAGGATTCTTTATATGTTAGTAACGAATGTCTCGGTCACGTATATTGATAGAAATGGGATATAATATTTTCACAATAAATAAGTCAATATCCAGTGACACAGCGCCATCTAGCCCAAGCAATACATACATATTATACATAGAAACATCAAGAGAAAAAAGACCAATACAAAAAGATGTATTCATACACAAAAATGTTTGTACTGCACGGGGATCGAACCCGGAACTCTTGGTGTAATAGCCCACGTTTGCATCATTACACGAGATGGGTCGTAATAGTAAACGTCACAATATACATCCAAAATGTATAAGAATACGCATTCAGCCCTTGAACTATCTTGAATTGGAAATTTAAAATTCTAGACCGCAAGCTCCCTTATAGGTTTTTGCGATTGTTCCCTTATTATCCCTAAAAGGTAGGCTATTGTATCCCGATAGCAAGACTACCGATTAGGTCTATTCAACGTATGTAAATAAAATAAGGATTTCCTCCCTTTTTTATATAATTATGTAACTTCTAGTTTAGTAAGGAAGAAGAATAAAGTCTGCCCGGGAATCACAATCTCCATTTTTTCTCAGTTAGCAGTTCTTAGTAAATACTCGTAAATAGCAAGCGTGACGTAGGACGCCCTCCGGCCTGATGGACCGCACACTTGGGAAAGGTCGCTGGTGGTGACTGGATAAGAGAGACCGGGATATCTAGCGCGAAATGGGAGACCTATCTGTCAGCTGTGGACTTCGATAGGTTGAAGAGAATAAATAAATAAATAATAAGAATTCACAAAGCTCCATTTAGCCCGAATTCAACAAGAGCTTTTACTGTCGGAACTTAACATCGAATAAATACTTTATAGGTAAGCATTATTATCCGTCATCACTGCACCCGCACTGAGCGTCGGTGGCTCAATGGCGTGGACTGTCGCCCTCCTACCGGGAGGGCTGAGGTTCAAATCCCGCCACATACCAATGTGTTTTCGAATTTACGAAACATAAATGTACGTTATCCGACGCTCTTACGGTGAAGGAAAACATCTTGAGGAAACCTGCGCACGCCTGCGAAGAGATTCAAAGGTTGTGCGTGAAGTCGTCCAACCGCACTGGGTCCGCATGGACGACTAAGGCCTATACACCCACGTGGGGATAGGCTCGTGCCCCTCGGGGGACGTTCAATGAGCTGATGATGATCACTGCACACGTCAGCCGAGATGACGTACATATGTTGAGTATCTACCCGGTAATTTTATTAGCTACAGTGCCCTCATTCCGAAACACAGAAGTTCAAAACACTCCCATTTTCACGAGAGGATATTTAACCCTGCGGATCTAGACGAATCAGTGCCAAATCTCTATATTTTCAGCTGCAGTTCACTTTTAATATAGGTACATTTTACGCCAGATATCCCGGTCCTCCGCTTTCCTCATCCAGCGTCCACCAGCGACCTTTCGCAAGTCATCTATCTATCAGGCAGGAAGGTGTCCTACGGCACCTCCTATCGACTCTACCACCTAGTATCATTTTTATGTTACGAAGTGAACAGGACGGCGAGACGCTGACCCTGATGGTAAGTGATACGCCTAACCTCATGGTTAGGCGTATCACTTACATTACATGGTGTCATCACCAGTATTGAATGAAGAAAGAAAAGAAGAAAGAAACCAACATCTTATAGCAAGTTATTATTCTCTGTTAACGCCGCACTGCGACAACAGATGTTAGGTCTCTTATATCCAGTAATTTCACTAGCTACAGTGCCCTCATCCCGAAACACAAAAGTGCATAGCACTCCTGTTTCACGGGACGATATCTAGCACTGCGGTGGAACCTACCTAGACGACTTAGCACCGAGTCTACCACGTAGTTAAACTTTTCAACCGCAAAAAACTTAAAAGAAAATCCACCTCCCATATAAATTCAAAAACTAAACTATTATACAACACTGAATCGTATAAAATAATTCACAACTAGCGATAAGTGGTCGTGATGCGCACTGGCCTGGTGTAATTGTCGCCGGCACTGAACCCGGGACCGCATAAGGAGCGTCGGGAGCGGGCGGTCACGCCCTGGGCTTCAATCCTACTAATAAAATATGTATATAAGTATAACAATTTAAAAATTGTATTATAAACTGTTTTTTTCTCGCATTTTGCTTCGCTCGCATTTGGAAGTATTATTTTCATCCCCAATGTTTCCCCTTACGGGGGGAATTTATCAAAATCATTTCTTAAGGGATACATATACCTGTAGCTTTACGCAAGTCTAAAATTGAACAAGTTTCATCACCTATTTGATCCCCTTGGGGGTAGAATTAATTGAAATCCTTTCTTATACGCATACGTCTTAACATTTACCTGCATGCCAAATTCAGCCCAATTTTAATCAAAAACTACCATAAAACAGAACAAATGAATTCAATATTTAAATATTGAGACAAAATGCCGATATTATTAGAGCATTTCAAAATTATCGGAATTGGAGCCCAGGTTGTAAACGAGAAAACGCCACCGTGTGCCGTATGGCACCTCTCCCGATTGTCCTAACGCGTTTGGGATATTGTAAGCTGTTGCCTTTTTCGATTAGAGTGTGTGAACTTTATAACAGCGACAACATAGTCTTCTTGGAAACTTCCGAAGCGACCTGGCGTACTTAAAAAAGAGCATAAATAAATAAATATCCACTAACATTCAAACAGCGCCATCTAGTCCCAAATTAAACATCAAGCCTGTAATATGGATACTAAACAACGGATAAACATATTTACATACATTTTTCATGTAAATACTTACATATTATTTATATAGGTTCGCGTCTTCATCATCAGCTCATTAAACATCCCCACCGAGGGGCACGAGCCTACCCGTATAGGGTGATAAGGCCTTAGTCGTCCACGCGGGCCCAGTGCGTGTTGGACGACTTCACGCACAATCTTAGAATCTCTTCGCAGATGTGCGTTGGTTTCCTCGCGATGTTTTCCTTCACCGTAAGAGCGTCGTCTCTAGGTTCTTATACTAGGTAATTTTACTAATTTTACTACTCCATATAAAAATCTACAAGTTAACAATGACATAAAAATGAAAGACACAGTTCCTTCATCATCATCAGCTCATTAAACGTCCCCACCGAGGAGCACGAGCCAATTCGTGTAGGGTGATTAGGCCTTAGTCGTCCACGCGGGCCCAGTGCGGATTGGACGACTTCACGCACAACCTTTGAATTTCTTCGCAGACGTGCATGAAGGTTTACTCACGATGTTTTCCTTCACCGTAAGAGCGTCGGATAACGTACATATATTTTCGAAAATTTGAAAATACATTGGTACGTGTCGGAATTTGAACCTCAGCCCTTCCGGTAGGATGGCGACAGTCCACGCCATTGAGCCACCGACGCTCTACACACACACTACACAGTTCCTTAATAAAAATATTCATGGGCTTGTCGACTTTAAAATTACTCGATTTGAGTAATTTTTAAACATGACAGTGTACATTTTATGACTGGTTTTATGCGTTTTTGATTAAGATCATGTCAACGGAGTTATATACTAGAGGTTTAATATACAAAACGTGTATCAAAGTATTTATATAAGTAGTAAATCCTTATACCAAAGTATAAGCTATTGGTAATACATTTAATTATCTAACCTGACATCTTATTATTATTATAATTTATTTGTTTGCATTTTTAGATCTACTTTATTTACGGGTTTTGTTATTATTATGTTAAATCTTAGTATCTCGACTGTACGTCGGTATTAAAGAAACATGTACGGGCTTACGGCCAAGTTTCCTGATCCTTGTAATTGTGTGTGTAAGTTTGATATTATATATATTATAATTATAATAAATACTTATTTCACTATAATTTAATAATTTGTATGAACTAACTAAAGTTGGCATTTCCTATAAGTACTTATGTAAAAGAGCATCAGTTCATTGGTGTGGACTGTTGCCTTCCGGACTGGAGAGCAGGTTCATATCCCGCCACGTACCAATGTGATAACGAATTTATTTAAATTATTTTTATTTGATTTGCTTGTGCCCCTCGGTGGGGAAATATATTATGAGCTGATGATGATGATGTAACTTTTATTGGATATCCCTTATAGTAACTTGTCGAGTTAATGTCGTTAATTTTGACCCATTTGGTGTTGCGGTTCAGACGTCGACTGCAACACCAAGGGTTCCGGGTTCGATCCGGGTAGTCAAAGATTTGTGCATCAACATGTCTGTTTGTAATGGTCCAGGTGTTTTCTATGTATAATATATGTATATTTACAAAAAAACTATAAGTATGTTTTTCCGTTGTTGAATACCCATAATACAGGCTTCACGCTTAACTTGGGGCTAGATGGCGCTGTGTGAATGTCAGTGGGTATTTATTTATTTACAATTCTATAAGCTTGGAAAATAAACTTTTTCATAGGTCTTTGTGAATACCGCAACACTGTAACTGATGCATCAGATAAATACAGCAGCCATGTTATATTAATATAAGTTTTAATGGTCACCGGTGTCCGCGTCTTGGATTGTCGAATTGCGCAATTAATTAAATATACGTAATAAAATCTTTATTAATGTTAATTGGCGGTAACTTTAACGATTATAAATAATAGGTGAGATGGAAATTTGTATTTCTTTGTTTGTTCGTAAATAGGGTACGCAGGGTACATACTTGCAAACGAGAGTTAATTCGTTAAAATATATATTTTTAATTAACAGTTTCATTCCATTTTATGACCTGCTGGGATATATTAAGATTTACGTGTTTTACGCTTGAACAGGTGCTTTTGAATACTATTTTGGTGTTAAAGTGGGTGGTCAAACTTACCTGTTTCACTTTTACTGAAGTTTTTTTTGCTTAAGACTAAGAAGTTCTCTAAAATGGCTTTAAAATAATAAACCTGGACTTTCACAGTCGTAATAATGAGTGAAATTAAGATTACTAAGCTTTTGGAGCGGTATTGTCTTTATTGACAAAGCTCCTAAAGAAATAGAAAAAAAACAATTGAATGACATTTGTAGTTTACGTTTTAACCTAAGACTTCATTCCCTAAGCAATATACACCTTGTATAATGTTCCTGTACATATCTTATCAGATTCAGACGCTAACTGGTTACTAATACAGATAGATCAATTTCAAGAACTAGCCTTTAAGATGTTGCGAGTTGCCATATCTAGCATTGAGACATAATTAAGGTAACTTGCACTTTACATAATATTATGGATGAAATTTTTCCGTTTGATGTAAGCCGTCGATCGTAAATACGTGGATGTGGACACCTTTAGAAATATGTTAAGAACTTAACACTGAATATTATGTAATGTTGAAATCAGTTCGAAATATATCGCTCCTTTTACAACATTTGCTTGTGTGGACATAAAAGTTCTAAGTGTTTTTACAACATAAATTTTATTATACAACTCTTATTATGTTTGATAAATTTTCATAACAACGAATAGCTAATTTTAGCTTCAAATAATTTGATTCTCAAAAATATCAATTAAGTATAAAAAGTGGAATATCTATTAATTTATTTGTATGTAACATTGTTAGATACTTGTGGCTTAAGTGGGTTAAGAAAGACCTGTGATAACTAATTTCTTTTAAAGCTTATTTTACAATGTGATGTAAATTTAAACGATCACATCATAATGTATTCACAATAATCATCTAGAATCATCGATCGTTTCAAGATCAGTGATATTCCCAAATTGGCAGAAACCTCCCAAAGTAAAACGCAGAATAATATTCGGGCAATTTGCAAGGCGCAATATGCTTGTGTTTTTGATTGGTTTCCGACTTTATCACAATAGTACACGGTTCAAAATATGATGAAATATTTATAGTGATTTCTAAAGGGTTAGTCGGCATATAACTTGCAGATGTAATAAACATATAGGCTGGAAACACCGTTTGCAAACTCACCACAAGCCGATATTAGAGGCCGTAAACATTTTTGTTCTGTTTTTGTATGAGGCCAATAAAAAGGGCCAGAATGGTGCTTGTGTTTGCCTTTTATTACTGTCTCCCTATGTGATGGGATACGTTCTATACACATTATAAAATAATGCCGACGATATGAATATTCCTATAGTCATCGTCGGGTAATGAAATGATCTTTAGAGCAATATTCGTATAAATTCCATTACGCTCGCTTATAATGTTTATTGGCTTTGAGAATTCAACTTAAATTGCAGTTATAATATTGATGATGTATTTCACCTTTTTATGTGTCGTATTTTGAATGAGAGCATTTTCAATTTATAAAAGTGTTGTATTCAGGTATCAGTTAAGCTGGATAAGTAAAATGATTTAATTTTTGCTTTCGATTCATGTTTTGGATGGTAATGTATGTAATTCATAGTTACTTCAATCAAGACGGGGATGACTGGTAAGTATCTGACAAATTTGGCTTACTGCAGTTCTCTGTGCCTAACGTGCTTTTCCATTTCCATCCAGCCTTTTCTAAGGTTGATATGGACGTGAACATGGTTTTGATACGTTCCCAACTCTATTGTTGCTACATACAAAAATTCAACACCATCAAATGCGCTCCTTAAAACAGTTGCGTCATCGTTTCTTGATGATTCAAGCTTCCCATGATTCTAAAGAGGTAATCCATCAATCAAATAGCGATCAAGCGTCTCCTCTGTAGAGTTCAAATTCATGTTTAACATGCCCAACGCCTCTGATTGGTTGTGATGTGGAGATATGACTTTTTTCTTTCGTTCATGAGTTTTTATAAGTCTGCTATAGTAGTTAATGGCTGGAGCTGTAATTTCGGAGTCGGCCAGGGAGGGGGTAATTACAGGCCTGCCTGTGTCATTGCCGGTACCTGGTGAGCAATCCTAACTTTGGTACCGAAATTGAACATTTTTTCGATTGAGTCTTCTTGGAAATGTTTGGTGTTTGGTTTGCGGTCGACCTAGAATCGCTGGAAGGATATTACAAGGGGATATTGCTTCTGACGATTTCCTTCTTTTTTAATCTTTTTTCGAAGAATATGAGGTGTATAACTATTATTATTGATAAAAATATCATCTATAAATTTAAAAAACGTATGGAAGACACTTGTTTTTTTCACAACCATCTACTTTGCTTTATTTATCAAGAGAAAAGATTTGTTTATATTGCAACACAAAAGAAAAGTAAAACGAATCAAAAATTTAGAAAGAACGAGACCGAATGTATTCATTACCTTTTGAAATTGCTTCACATCTTAATTCTTTTATCATTCGTCTTCAACTAAAACGAATGGCCATCAGTTACTTGAACTTTATTTATAGAAAAGATTCCTCTAACGAGTTTATGTGGTGATATATCAACCGAGTACCAACTACTTATTTTTAAATAACGCTCAGAGTCTAATTTCTCTGTTTTTTTCTTGTCTCAAGCAATAAAAGTTGACTGATGATGAATAGTCGAGTCTGGATAAACATGATAGATGGGTTGCCGACTAAACTGATATAGCTGGTTATCGTAGCAACGCAGATATCAAACACAGTTAAAAGTTAAAACGTACTGATACTGTTAATGTGGATAATGATAGTCAATAATAACAAAGAAATAGTAAAAAATCGAAATAAAATGCTGACATTTACATTTAAGGTATAAAGTAATAACAAAACAATGAAATGATAAAATAAGGTTGTAACCTTAAATTTGAAACTGTGAAATACGTTTGCTAAAGTTCAAACCCTAGAACGTTTTAAATCGAAACCTTTATAATGTCAACAAAGAAATTATAGACAATGAAGTGCTAATGCTTGAATTGCAGTTAAATGACAAGGACAAAGTCCCTATAAAACAAATGGTTGCTCAGATGCTTTATTATAGCAACTGTACTTTGGGGTCGAGAGGAAATCAAAACTTTGCTTCAAAAAAAAATCCACTCTGATCCCCCAAGGGCCGAAATTGGTCTATGTTTGGGATTCCAATGGACACTTCATTTTTAAGGGGCCAAGGGTCCGAGTATGGACAAAACTGATGCATCATAGGTTACTTAACTATATGAAGAATGCTATATTTCAAATGTTGAAAAAATGGTTTTGATATACCGAAATCTAATTGTGTCGTAGAATATCTTCAAGAAGCAGAATAACATCGTGTCTCCCGAACCGTATCCCCTAAAACTACAGTGTTCATTATTTCCAAAAACCCAAATGATACACGAATAACTCGGCTAGGTATGTTAATAGGGGCCCAGAACCTCGGGCCTTATAATTTCGTTTCATATCATTACGTCCGAAACGGTGGATTTGATGGATAATGACTACACAGAAAAAACTCACAATAATGACGGATAAAAAATACGCAGCCGCCTTCGTCTAGCACAATCGGTGGTTCTGTACTTATTGTTTGGTTCTTGATTGATATTACTTTTTGTGTGTTAGTAGTTTTGGTAAACAATTGAAGCATGCTTCCTTGGGCATGTCGCTAATCGCTCGATTGCTGGATGGAGTCGCTTTTTATAGTCTTTGAATTACTATAAACAATAATAGTTTTGTAGCATTGTATCTGCATCCAACATGAGAGTTACAAAATAACAATGCCGATTCAAAAGTATCTGTAACAGTTTATTTGAATAAAGATTTTTTTCTTTCTTTAAGGATCGTCTTAAAATACTACATCTTACACAAATTTCTCTTAACCTATTAAAGTGTTAAAATTAAACCATAATTATCAAATATTAGTAACCTTATTCAATATATATACGTTTTACCCAGTTATATGCATTCTAATTGCTACTTACATATTTTATGTATTCTTTAAATTGGTACACATAATAGTTCTACCAAGACGGGGATTTCTTTACATAAGCCTTTATGGATCGGGCGACCCAAATAAAACCTACTAGAGACGGCCAATCTCTCACACATCTAATCACACACCCACACAAATGTATCCATCGACGCCGGGATCAAAGTTTTTTTTTCACAAAAAATCGACAAAAAACGAACCGGCTCCGCATTTGCTGGGAAACGTAATGCCACAATAATAATCTACTAATTTCAATCTAATGACACCACTGAGGTCTTAGCTTGTAATTTTTGTGAGGTTTTCTTCGCTTTTTGTTTTACTGACTTCAATGACATTGGTTGTTAGCCTATAATCCTTGAGGTTAGGAGACTGGTGTGCGTGTTCTACACTTATATTTTGACTGCGGTCCGTTTTTGGTTGGTTTGCAATCAGGACTAAACAAATTACACTGTTTGTAAAGGCTACTTTGTAATTTGTTTACGTGTAAATCATGTTTGGATTTTTGATTTTTAAAACAATGTTTTTCAATTCAAATTAATTTCAATATATTTAATCTAAAAGATGAATTTAAAATTCTATTTCAAAGTGTAAATTAATAAATATTTGAAGTCTGATCTACAATTGAATTTGACAATAAAGCAGTTGGTACTGCAAACCAAAAATTTCAGAAGAACTTGAGATCAACACCAACCGAACAGTGTGATGCCGACTTGAACTATTTACAGATCCCTGACTTTTATGGAGATGACGAATACATTGCGATTTAATCATGGTGATTATTAAACTCGACAATCATTATGTGATTTAAAGAAGTTGTCGCACCGGATTAAATGAGGCAAATATTTTGTAAGACGCGCCATCTGGTGGCATAATTAGGTTTCACTGGAAACTCGTGTGTGTTCACTGTAATTTTGATGTCTATTATTTACATTAATCCGTGGATCGCGTGGTGAACGCCATTTATGAGCTGTGATGTCGTTTTGATGGATGTGATAGATTTAGATTAATATACTCCTAGTATTTTTGTATACAATTTTAGAAATACTTTTTTTCTTTTTTGTGAAGTATCTGTATCTAATAAATAAATAATAATAAATATAATAAATAAATATCCACTGACATTCACACAGCGCCATCTAGCACCAAGTTAAGTATTAAGCCTGTATTATGGGTACTAAACAACGGATAAACATACATATATACATTTTTTTTTGTAAATACATACATATTATACATAGAAAACACCCAGACCATTACAAACAGACATGTTCATGCACACAAATGTTTGTACTGCTCGGGGATCGAGACCTTGGTGTTGCGGCCGACCTCTCAACCGCAACACCAAATGGGTCGTTATATAACAGAAGAAATTGTAAATGGACCACAGTATAGATATTAACATGTGATTATTAAGTGACAAGTCACAATTTTCAGATACCCTTAGTTATTAAATATGAGTGAACCTATTATAAGAAAGTATTTTATAGGAAATTTATGAATGCAAACACAATGAATGCACTGCTAAAGGCGGATCGCAATTGCAAAATTAAACGCGCAAACGATACACAAATAAAGGGCGTACAAAGAGGCGTATGTAACAAATAATTTTTTCAATTAACATGGACGCAAATGGCATCCCTCCGGGTATCCGAATAAATACACGGGTTGCTTAATTGAAGGAATGAAGTTTATAGCGAGTTGTGATTGTTCTGCTAGAGTTATAAATGTAATAATAAATGTTGGTGGCGCATAGTAATTTATAATCTACAATAAGGATTTAAAATTAATTTTAGTAGGAAACAAATAAAAACTACACGAACATTAGCACAGCCCCAGTCTCATCATCTTTGTTTACCGAGTTACGAAAGATGGCATTAGCTTTACGTAGCCCAAATAATAAACAATAAATTCAAATTACAAATTGAATAGCATACTTATTTGTAATCGACATTATAATCTAACATTCACGCACTTTTTATTGTACTTTACTGTGAAGAATAAAACCCATCATCCAAAACCCAGGACAACCTTACCTGAAAAAGAACACCGAAAAAGATCCTTGGTAACCAGCTCTTAAAATATATAAAATCTTTCTTTTTTGTTTCAGGTATGATCGAACTGTCACGGAAAGAAATGTTGAGTGAGCTTACTAAAATTAGCTTCTAATTTAGTAAGTACTTGTAAAGCATTACTTCTTGTCGAAACAAAGTAGGTATGCCATAATAATTGTTACAATAGATCAGTTATTCGGTATTAAATTCACCAAACGATGGTACTTATTGTAGCGTGAGATCAGCCCTATAGATACAGAGTTGGTAACATTGAAAATAAATAGTAAAACACACAAAGAAAATTAAAAACTGGTTTTGTGGGAAACAATTATTGAAACATAAAACTCTCATTGCATAAATTACATTCAAACATAAAATCCATGATCACAAACACGGTAATCAATTTCGAACCATTTCCGAGACTAATAATAAATAATGGAATAAAATTTATCATTTTTTTTGCCAACAAATTTGGTGTTGCCATTAAAAAATTACTCGTGCACGGTCGACAAAAGTTGATAATTACAGATGTGTTGAGCATCACAAACACAGATTAAAAATTTGGACACGGCACTTTGTGGCAGTGTTACGGGCCATGGGAATTCTATCGGTAGAAAGCCGGCACTATCAAACATACAACGGTCCTCGATTGATTTCTTTACAACTAAATCGTTTTGGTGTTTTTTCTCGGATTGTTAAGGCGAAGCTGACTTTACTTCTTGTGAGCGGAAAGACTTTTTCTAAAGTTTGCTGTATATTCGAAAATATATTGGAAAATGCAGGCATAGTAGTATTAGTAATATTTTTTTTTCTGAGCATGAAAATTAAGTGTAGATTCAACTCTCTTGTCTAAGAACCACTAGATGGAGTAACTATCTGTTAAAACTGTTTGTTTATAGTCTGCATTGTCTATGATTTAGTTGTTATACATAATTAATAAAAAAATAAATAGACGTTCACAAAGCTCCAACTATAAAAGTCCTACTTAGGAAATGAAGTTGTACAGTGAGTTCTAAGATACGAATTAACATAACTATTTATATTGTTTTTTTTGTGAATACATATAAAACAAAGAAACACCCAAACCAATAAAGTGATCTGCGGAAGATCAGCGGCTAGGTATCTACGGACTCCTGGACTTTGTGCTGAGGTTGCCTATCCTGCGGCACTTTTGTAAGTGTATTTAGTTATAAACAACTGATTGAATTGTGTAAAAGAATAAATATTCTCTCTTTCAATACAAACAGACATGTGCACACAAATATTTGTACTGCCCTGAAATCGATCGCTGAATCCATGGTGAAATAACCACACACCACGTAGGTCAAATTATACTGTGTAACTGCGCCTTAATTCCGTCGGTCAGTTCAAAACCCGTATCCACTATTAGCAATTCGTTACCCCGAGTGGGCTACGTATCAATGAGTGTGTGTGCCGAATCTGTCGTTAACTATTATTTAATTGGTACAAATTCACTTTAATCGCGGCATAGATGAACCTCGATGACCCGCGGAGTAATCAAGCCATCGGATGGTTTGTTGATGACGAGTTAATATATCTGGGTACAATGCTAAGTCGAAACCATAAAACTATAAACTTTTAATCAAACAAGAAACTTCAATCTCCATAAAATCCTTGTTTCTTGAGCATCTTGTACCATTGGTAGAATTTACTGCATCATCATCAGCTCATTATACGCCCCCATCGAGGGGCACGAGCCTACCCGTGAAGGGAGTATAATAGGCCTTAGTCGTCTATGCGGTCCCCGTGTGATTTGGCTGACCTCCCGCACTATCTTTGAATTTCTTCGAAGACGTGCACAGGTTTTCTTTCACCATAAAAGCGTCGGATAAACATACTTATAATTTCGAAAATTCTAGAAGATCGAGATTTGAACCTTCACCCTCCAGATCGGAAGGCAGCAGTCCACAACAATGAGCCACCGACGCTTTCAATTTTCATAATTATGAAATTGCCAAATTTTCTTAATCATGAATATTCTAGCAATGGTAACAGCTGAAAATACGAGTATGAAATTTAAAACGGAAGAATTACTTAAATAGGAATAACTTTAATAAAACACCTATTCCGTGTGGAAGGCCTGAATCTTTCACTGGAATCTTATAGGCTGGTTGTCAATTACGGCCATTTTCACGAAAACTCACTTTATAATGACATGTGTATCAAAACAATATTTGCATGAAAATACCATAAACTCTCAACATTACATTACGTCACTTTTTTACGGGCGCTATAAAGAAAATTGTGGACGCAAAGCAAACGAATAGGCTTAATTCCGATACCACAATTAGATTTTAATGATCGGATTTCATAGTAATGTTTCATAATTGCTATTGGGGATATAAAAGTCGAAAACATGGTCTCACTAAAGCCTCACCCACACGAAACAATTATCGGTTTTTGACGTTTCGTTCCGAATGTTATTTTCATTTTAAATCATTATTCGATATGTATATTGTTTATCAGCTATAACAATTTTGTTTTATGGTATTTACAGTCAATTAACAAATGGTAAATTGAAATTGGACTTTAACAGAAATAAACACAACTTAGATTGTGTTAAATACACGTTGGCAAGTTTGAAACTTACAAATAATGGAGTTAGGCATTTACAAGATAGTTAATATAAGACTACTTTGATTGTTTGATAGGAAATAAAATAGCGACATATGTTTAAAATACGATATACTAATTTTATGTAGATTTATTGATACATAGTATTTAAATGCGAGATTAAGTTAAATTGCTCATTAAAATTAAATTCTTTACCATTAATTTGCTTAAAAAAATTAAATACTATAATAAAAAAATACAAGTTATAATTTTTATTTCAAATGAAACACAATATTAGCAAAATAAAAGTGTACGATTTATTTACGTTAGCATGGGCACATCCACAGATTTCCCAATACAGGAGATGGGGCAAGCCGCAATTTTAAGTGCGACAAATTTAAGCTCAACGAGCATACACTGGCTACCAGTCTACGCTCTGTGAGACGAGTCAAGACGCACGAATATTAGAAGAAATTACCTTTTTTTCTCAAAATGCCATCCTGTGCAATTGTAACATGCCATCATCGCAATGAATCAGTAAATTTACCAAGAAATATAATAACTTTTCACAGGTAAGAACCGAAAAGAAATTGCGACACTGGGACTGCCTATAAACTTGGCGGCTTGTCCAGTAATTGTATATTCGGATGTCTGTGGGCACATCCATTCATTAAATGAAAATAAATACAAATATGATCCAAGTAAATCACTGGCATTCATTTTGATGCTTGCAAGATAACACTTGATACCTATGTATCTATTAGGTGAACATAAAAATGGTCTTCAGACACATTTTATGTTTTTTTTATAGCTTAAGCTTGGTCATTCATTCATTTGACGACCCATTTGGTGTTGCGGTTGAGAGGTCGGCTGCATCACCAAGGGTTCCGGGTTCGAACCCCGGGCAGTACAAACATTTGTGTGCATGAACATGTCTGTTTGTAATGGTCTGGGTGTTTTCTATGTATAATATGTATGTATTTACAAAAAAACACGTATATAAGTATGTTTATCCGTTGTTTCGTTCCCATAACACAGGTTTCACGCTTAACTTGGGGCTATATGGCGCTGTGTGAATGTCAGTGGATATTTATTTAATTTATTCTAGCGATCGGCAGTAGGATGTCGCTGTTTTAGTAAGAACATCGGATTGTCGAATTTATTAGTTAATTCTATAGTTAATGTGAAAATAACTTTAACTGATGCTTGTGTCGATTTTGGATGTAGTAATTTTTAATTCACGTCGGTGGCTTACTGGTGTGGACTGTTGCTTTCCGATCTGGAAGTTGCAGGTTCAAAGCCACGTAACCATGTTTTTACAAAATTTACGAAATTATATGTACGTTTATCTGTCATTCTTAAGGCGAAGGAAAACATCGTGAGGTAACCTTCGTAAGCGTGTGCGAAGAAAATCAAAAGGTGTGTGTGAAATCGGCCATTCCGCACTAGGCCCGCGTGGACGACTAAGGCCTTTCCACCCTAGGGTAGGCTCGTGCCCCTCGGCTAGGAAGTTTAATGAGCTGATGATGAAGTAGGTAGTAACTAGTTTCTACCAATTGCAACCCACAGGCGAACATTATTCTTCCATATTTTACAGCAGACTTCCAATTTAATTTTTAAAAAATGCAGAGAAAGTGTAGGGTAGCATTACACCTTAGTTTTTATGGGTTGTTAAAGTATATAAATGTATGAATTTGTATACATTCAGTAATACCAACCAACAAACAAAGGTTAGGTGGTCGAGAATGCCACTTGGCATTAAGTTCGCCTTTGTTCATAATTTATTTGTGCAATAAAGATTAAATAAATAAACAAAAAAATATTTACCCTTTCTAGTACAAGTATCAATTAATTTTCATCTATTCGCAATTACGAAACAGGCTGTAATGTTTATAACTAGCCACTTAGGGGGGAAGGGACGCCTGTAAATTCATTAATATACGCACATTGGCCGTCAAAGATGAGTGACAGACCAATAAATGGGGTCTGGTGTTCTAAGTGGACGATTGCAAGATTGATTGAGAATGATTTTTACCGTTAGTACGACACGGTGTTAATTAGTGTTGCCGCTCAATAGTCTAGTATCGATACTATATAGGTATACTGTCGATAGTCGAGCAAAAGCAGTAGTTTTTTATGTTACTAAGTGAACAGGACGGTTAGGACGCTCACCTAATGGTAAGTGATACGCCTTATCATGACAAAGCGGCGTTGAAGGAGACCAACAACTGATAACCAGTTATTAATCCATCAACGCCGCACTGCCCGGCACCGAGACAACAGATGTTAGGTCTTTCATAAAAAAATCATTAATTTCACTAGCTACAGTGCCCTAATCCCGAAACACAAAAGTGCAAAGCACTCTTATTTCACGGGACGATATCTGGCACTGCGGTGGTATCTACCTAGACGACTCAGTATTGAGTATATCACCAAGTAACAATAGGGCAATCAATAGCGGGTATCGATAGCCCTGTAAGGTTAAATACTTCAAATCTTATTGACTATCGATAGTATCGATCAGTAGCGTGCACTCCATATATGCAAATAAGCAGTGCATACCCTGTGCGTCCAGACGACCCGAAAAATCGCCAACATATTAAATGATTTCCACTTATTCGCCCATTTTCCTCTACTTTTGAAACCATACCACCAGCGATCTGATGTCATTAAAAGCACTTAATTTGACAAAAATGAAAATTATTTATGGTTTTTGCGATTAGTGTCACTCACTTTGCATACCCTACTCATAAGCTCTGTGCACGCAACTGGTATCGATACTAGGTGGTACTTTCACTAGGTGGTAGACTCGATACTGAGGTGTCTAGATTGGTACAATTGATAGCATGCATATAAACGTTACTACTTTCACTGACTGTCGCAATCGATACTATCGAAGAAATTGACAATAATGATAGGTCTATCGATGTTGTAGATTATTTGAAGGGTCAAATATCGATAGTCAACCATCGATCGTTAGGCATCACTATTGTTAATAAGCGAGTTGTGTTTTCAAACTAGTTCGGTGTTTACATTGGTTAGTGTAGGGCGGAGTTAATAAATCATGCTTGTGTGGGCATGGTTGTAGATTTCGGAAAACAATCTAGCGAAGTAAGTTGTATTGTGAAGGAGCAAAGAACTGATGGGGTGGGCAATAGTGCTTAGTTTTATAGCCACCATCGCTGGCTAGATGATCTGCAGCCAACTGCGAAAAGTTTAATAATAATTGCAGCGGTTTACCCACAGACATCGGAAGTGTATTGGGAAATTTGTGGGTTTACCCGCCCTACCCCATATTTATTTGAAAATTATAATTATTTTTAAAGTCGCTATTGTTTATTTCTGTATGTATTATTGATCAACCATCAAGCAAAAGGTTTTACATGATTTTCAGTATTGAAAAATATTTGATTTTGCATTTTTGCATTAATAGATTTGCATTATATTTGAAAGATGTTCTTTATATCACGAGTAGGTAAACATTTTAAGAAATTGCCAACTTTCTCGCTTTCACTCTGTGTGTACCTTTAACCCTTGACAATGACGCTTTAAAGCGCCAGACACAATAGATTTTTCACTGTGTCTGGATTCCCGGCGTTCAATGGGTTAAGTTTTATAACGGTAAATAAGTAAAAGAGTTTGATACGTTGAAAAAAGGCGGGCTAGTTGCGCGTCGCCGCGGGCAGTGACATCGCGCGCGCGTGCGGTGCCAACTTCATCGCATAATGAGAGTGCAGGGCTGCCTATATGAAACATACTTAAACAATATACAGACTCAATGGACAATTACGTAAAGACGTCAACCAAAATTTCCGAGCACCACACATACATATAGTTTCTACAGGCAGACATTTGACCGCCATGTCACCTGGTGGTAAGTGATGATGCGGCCGAGGATGTACCATGCCTGTCTTGAAACAGCCTATTCACTCTTTTCTTGAAGACGGCCAGGGTGCAATTGTTATTGATTGTTGTTGTAATAATTTATCAAATTTGAACCTGATCGCCTCACTGAAAGGGTACAAAATCAAAAGCACGAGCACATTACTATGTCATTATGACTTTTCATGAGCTGTGATGTGATACCGAATGAAAATTATGCCCAACGACACAGGCAGAATTTTGCCCGGACACTTCTTGATTGACATTGTGTATCTAGTTAGACGTCCCTACTTCTCGCTGGTCGTAGCGGTCCTCCGTTCCATCAGATTCAGAGGGGTAGGGGTAAGAGTGCACCTGTGTCTGCGCGTACACTGTCATTCTAATGTTATGTGCACTATAATATTTCCTGCGCAAATGACTTGGCATCTCTGTATCTAGTTAGTTAATTTAAGAAAAGCTAAAAAGAGAGACGGATAAAGCTAGAGATTATTTGTAATAAAAACAGATAGATCGAACCCGAACCCTTGGTGTAATTGCCAATGGTCAACCATTACACAACACGTGTCGTCAAATAGGCATTTCTTCTAGGGTGGAAGAAATAGTTAACATGGTTATTAACGAAGTTCTGATGGTTTTCAAAGTATTTGTTGTAACATATTTCATAACGGTTATATATATATATATATATTCGCCGACATCCCTACTTGCGCATGCGCATTGTTCGCGCCAACCCGTTCGGCGCGTGATTTGTAGTATCGCGTACATTTTTTCAACGGACATTGTCGTTCGGTATCGGTTGTATTTTATTTCATCGCAATGTATGTAAAATTTATAATGTATATTAATAATAGAGTAACATATCCGCTGATATAGACAGCGCTATCTAGCCCCAAATTAAGCATTAGCCTGTAATTTGGTTCTAAATAAAGTTCTAAACAACGGCTAAACAACTACTTTTTATGTAAATACCTACATATCGATGGCCCATTTGGTGTTGCGGTTGAGATGTCGGCTGCAACGCCAAGGGTTCCGGGTTCGATCCCCGGGCAGTACAAATATTTGTGTGCATAAACATGTCTGTTTGTAAGGGTCTGGGTGTTTTCTATGTATAATATGTATGTTTTTACAAAAAAAGGATATATAAGTATGTTTATCCGTTGTTTAGTACCCATAAACTTCACGCTTAACTTGGGGCTAGATGGCGCTCTGTGAATGTCAGTGGATATTTATTTATTTTATATAATACATAGAAAACACCCAGACCAATACAAACAGACATATTCATGCATTGAAATAAGTAAATAAAACACTAAAAGGGTAGTTGTGCAACCCTAAACGACAACTATCAATAAGTTAATAATATCGCAATAAAGTGGATATGTACATATAATAAATATCTTGGCTTCACTTCAAACAACAAATTAATTCTAAATTCCAGGCATTTCTCCATACTCGCTTGTAGTAAACAATCGTTTAAATTTGGTTTTCATAAAATAAGCAATTTAAATTGCTATTTATGTAAAAGCATTGTATCTCAATTGCAAAGTTTAAAGCTAATTTCGATTAACGACGCAGTAAAAATTACCGTAGCTTCTAAGGACCCTATTCTAGAACGAGACTCAAGGTTTATCTTTAGTTAAATAGAGTTAAAAAAGGGATAGTGGTTAAAAGCGGCATCCCTTTCTAACTAAATTTATGAATAGAGCAAAGCTTGAGTCTCGTTCTAGAATACGTTCCTAAGGCTCTTCGTCAAGTCCAAAATGTATGTATAATTAAATTTTATCCTAAGGTATTTTTTTGTTTTTTTTTTTACGAAAAGGTCAATAGTTTCTTCATGTTTCGCTTTTGTTTTAATTTGTTTAATTTAACATTTAGGTACCTTTGTAAAAAAACATAAATATTAGCTTTAAATAATAATGAAATTTGAAATATATCTGTGTCTTTGCCGGGATTAATTGTCTCCCTAATACCTGTTGTAAACCAAAATGTAAGAAATAACTGAAAATGAATTTTAGGTTCATGAAAGCTTTACCTACCCAATCATTTAAGCTCTAAATACAGATTCATTGAAATAAAATACGTTTGTAAGATATAATGCCCACCTTACACTTCGGTCTTTTGCAGCCAGTTCTTCATGCCCAATGTTGGGTCATGTAATACCTTCAGTCAGGTTCAAATTCGATCTTTATTCACTGTATCGAGTGAGAAAAATATTAACTCACCCACATTGAGTGGCTCCGCTCCATAACTCCGCGACGGCGATTTAACATGTGTGGTGCGAAAATCAGCGAGTACTACTTCATTAAAAAAATATTTAAGTTATCTATACACCCAAATATTGACGATCCATGTGGCGCAATAGTCGAGACGTCGGCTGCTACACCAAGGGTTCCGGTTTCTTCGACATAACTCGCTGTATTGGCCAGTTGGAATGCAGAGTGCCCGTCACGTATTTCGCAGAACGATATCCCCAGGACGCTCCATTTACGTAGAAGTTATGTAGCTTTAAAGGCCTGCTGCGGCCAACATAGTAAGTCAATCGAAAAATTATAGACATTATGTCTACTCTAATTTAAATAAATATTAATCTTTATTGATATAAACTATGTAGGTATTGAGATTACATTTGTACATCACAACACGAAACAAACAATATTTTGCTGCATAAAAATAAATAATTAATAATCAACAATACTTACTCCGACATTCACACAAACGCCATTTAGGCCAATGTTAAGCGTGAAGCTTGTAATATGGGTATTTAACAACGGATAAACACTATATGCTTTTTTGTAAATACATATTATACATTAAACACCCAGAACAAATTTGATCTCTTCACATACAATTATTTAGAAATTCAGCTTACAAAACCGCCAGCACTCGCGCCCCAACTTTAAGGTACAAATTAAAGTTACTGCCAAAAATAATTTATCAAAACTGACCACGATTATTCATGGCAATGACAAATGGGACCAGTGTATTTTACGGATTTGTGATTTGCCACTCGGGAAAGTATGGTGATATGTATTGTCGGGTTGGATTTTGTATTTTTTTGGCGGGTAATGTATCTCGAATGAGTCACGTGTACCTTAATATTGTATGCTGACATGAAAGAGTATTTGCAGTTTATGGCTTACCCAATGATGTAAAAAAGTATAGATACGTGATATACTCACAAAACAATCGAAAAAGTGTTCTGATTGCAGTGACAGCACACATACACATATTTCGAATGAGCGTACATTTACCTAAACAAAAGAGTACAAACTGTACACTCCACGGCGGTTCGTTTTTGAGGCACGGATAGCGTATGTACCTACCTTTATATATACAGAATATCATTAGGCTTACCACATTTTTTCTGTAGCAGTTTTGTAACGCTTCATAATGGTCCTAATATGAAGTTACAACACTACGTACAAATTTAAGAGAACTAACATCTGTTGTCTCGGGTGACGGACGCAGTGCGGCATTGATGCAGATAATAACTGTTTATCAGTTGTTGTCTCCATCAATACCGCTCTATCATGTCAGGCATATCACTTACCATCAGGTGAGCGTCCTGACCGTCCTGTTTACTTTGTAGCATAAAAAAGCTATTTCTAAACAAGCTCGTAATTTAAAATAGGCTTCCTCCGCATTTCGAGTTTTTTGGTATACCGAACCTCCACGCTTAGAAGGCGGATGTCAGATAACAGTAGCTAAAAGTTAGGTTAAGAGAGAGACCACTCTCATTAACCTATCGCAGTCCACTGTTGGACATAGGTTTCCCCATTTTGCGCCAGATATCCCGATCTTCCGGTTTCCACATCCAGCCTCCACCAGCAACCTTTCACAAGTCTTCGGTCCATCGGGCCGGAAGGCGTCCTACGCTACGCTTTCCAAATCGCTAGCACTGGTTAATTGCTTGATATTGTGTCTATAAATTAGATAAAGAATAAGTTGGTTTATCGTTTATATAAAATTTCAAAGCTTTTATGGAAGTGTAGGGATGTTGGCAATTATATTTTGGTCTCCCGTCATAATACTGCAAAAATGATATATATTTATTTTTCTTACTTTCCATCTGCAATCAGCATCTCAGCTTTAACAGATCTTATGAAGGTATTATTTAGTGAATTTAATTATTTTGTATGTTCTCCATTTAATAACTTTAGCGTTATCTTCCTTGGACTCAGTCGTTCCTCATACGTTTCCAATTCAATATTATATATTAGAACTATTGAGAGAAAGCTTCAGAATTAGATTAGTTATCCTACATACAAATAAAGGAAACCACATGCAGGCTAAATAATAACCTTACAACACTGTGTGAGGCCCACAGTGTATATTTATAATACCTAATGAAGCCTTAACTCTATGTCATTAAGTACATATTCATTTGCACACCTCTTACTATAATCGTCTCTTTACTCAACCTTTAACAGGTCAATTAACGAAAAACATTAGCAGTTAAATAGGAACGTATTAATTAGGTGGGTTGTCGCCTCGAATCGATGTGACATTATCACAGTCGACTTGATTACAGCATTATCCATTGCGTTTATGTAAAGGATAGTAGAGCTGAGAATAGTGTAGATGTTCAATGGATGTTGAAATTGTCGATTGAACCCATCACGTGTTGAGAGACGAGTTCGAATTATGCTTCTATATGGGAGAGCTCGTATAGTAAAATTCCTCGAGGCCGTTGAACTTGTCCAGGTATAAGATGGTCTAATGTAGGCAAAATTGAATAATTAATATTGTTAATGAAGATTCATATCTTCATGTCTGATTGTACGTACTTGGTAACTGGTCGATGGAGTATTTTATATTAAATTTATGGGTTAAGTTCGATTGAACACGTGGACATGAGCGGATATTATGAAATTGATTTAGACAGAGCAAATTATTTATGGTTATAAAGAATGTCTAATATATTCGGGTGTATTTTTAAGCGTGGAATCATTGTTGAAATTATTTGCTATAAAGGTACATTTGTGGGACGCCTATTGAGTTAAATAAAGTGTTTTATGCCATTTGCCACTATATATGCCTAGAATATAATTTCACAGTAACTAGGAATGTACTTTGAGATAGTATTTGTTTTATAAAAATACATTACATTCGTGTTACCGTAAATTCAAGTGACGAGTCCACATTTCGGTACACATCACAAACTCCATAAATCACCTAATAAAATATTCAATCTTCTGACATCTTTATTGACATGGGTTTGAACCGTAACGGGTAATACATTGTTCAACAAAGCAAGTCTTCCGAACTGATGAAACGGAAAACTAAATAATTTAATGTGTGTGTGTGTTTGCGCGTGTGTGTGAGTGTTTGATGCGCGCGCCGTGTGTGTTTGCGTGGTGTGTTGTATGCGTACATGCACATACAAGTCCACACAAACACGCTTTAATTTGACGACCTATCTGTTCGACAAGTCTTCTATTACACCAAGGGTTCCAGATTCAAACCTTGGGCAGCATAAACATATTTATGCATGAACATGTCTGATTTATAGATCTGAGTGTTACTATGTATAAGCATGGATGTCTCTCTTTCCCGTAACTCTATCTTCAAATTGTTACAGTCCGCTGTTGGACATAGGTCTCCCACTTTTTGTTAAGCCCTCTGGCCCTTTGGACCGACTTGCGAAAGTTTGCTGGTGGATGCTCGATGAGGAAAGCGGAGGATCGGGTATTTGGCTGCAAATACGGGAGACTTACGAGTATATCCAGTTTGTTTGCCTGCCTATAAAGTATAAATAAATACAATAATAAGCCCAGTTTAAAATGGAAGAGACCTGTCCACCCGTCTTTTTACCTATGGAATATTATAGTTTAATGGGACTTTTAAAGATGAATTTGTAATGAAACTTGTAAAATACTAGAGAAACCTTGTTTGTTAGCAAGAAAAACAACCAACTGGCACAAATCTGAATTCGATATATATTTAAATATTAAGCATTGAAAATACAAGTTTTATATTAAAAAATTATAAACTATTTTTAACAAATCAATAATTATTGAAAATGTAAATACTAAATGAAATATAATATATAATTAAATATTTTGTGTTCGCGGCAGATTTTTTATATCTATATGCACAAGGTGTTCATATCATACAGCCATAGTTTAACAATTAAATAATGACGATATTCTAAATGTATTTATAAAAATCATAAAAATTAACAATGTCAACCATCTTTAGTTACAAATTATCTAACCATCATCATCATCATCATCATCATCAGCTCATTAAACGTCCCCACCGAGGGGCACGAGCCTACCCGTATAGGGTGATTAGGCCTTAGTCGTCCGCGCGGGCCCAGTGCGGATTGGACGACTTCACACACAACCTTCGAATCTCTTCGTAGGCGTGCATGAAGGTTTCCTCACGATGTTTTCCTTCACCGTAAGAGCGTCGGATAACGTACATATATTTTCGAAATTCGAAAACACATTGGTACTGTTTGATTTGAACCTCAGCCCTCCTGGTAGGAAGGCGACAGTCCACACCACTGACCACCGACGCTCTAATTATCTAACCAATAAAACAAATATATATTATATATAAGACCAGTGCATTGCCAAAGATTATTTCAATAACATTTTTTTGAGTTTCGGTTTGCAAGCTCAACTACACGCAATGCATACAAACAACTTCGAAATTATGCATAATAAAAGTGCATATATCAAACGAGCATACAACTAACACAATGCCGCGACGTGATGGGTATCAACCGAGCACCGAACCCCCGACCGTTTACCATACAATCAGGCTAAAGGACAGGACGACTTGAAACTCGCTGCTATAATGTTTCATTCAATTTGCATGGAACTCGAATACAAATCAATTGGTTGTATTATGTGGTAGCTGATGGTTGGTGCATTTTTTGTTTATATTGTGTGCAAAAAATAAGCATTACCTACCTAAGTATTTTGTATTGTTCAATCTATTACATATAAATGAAATTGGAGTGTCTGTTTGTAATATCTAAATAAGCATTTTAATCTTCATGTATATGAATATACGGTACACACACCAAATAACACTTTTATTTTATTTTTTACTGTCTGTTTGCTCCGGGTAATCTCGGAAACGGTTTGATGGATTCGGACGGGACTTTTTTGGCAGGTAGCTGATGTAATAAGGAAAACATAGGCTTCTTTTGTTTTAGCCAATACTTTTTCTTTTGGAAAAATAAAGCAATGTTTTATCTTGGGCTGTCACGTATGTCGCAGTACCGGCAGTTGGAGCAGACGAGTTCTGGAGTGGGACCGCGTCTTGGCAAGCGTAGCCTAGGATGCCCTCCGGCCCGCGATGGACCGACGACTTGCGGGCGGTCGCTGGTGGAGGCCCGAAGAGGAAAGCGGAGGACCGGGATATCTGACGCAAAATGGGGGAGACCTATGTCCAGCAGTGGACTGCGAACTTTAAGAAAGAAATTAACCACGTGATTAACGAAGTGATTTTAGGAAATATTTTACTGCGGGAGAATATTTTATAACTAAAGTAATACTGCGGGAAACAACTAGTGTTTATACAGATGTTGATTGATATAGCGCCATTAACCATGTACCATGTAGTAAATGTCATGTGTAAACAGTTTAACGGTACTGGAGGGTACTAAGGTTAATTAATTGATATATTTCTAATTTATACGGCGTTAAAGCTTCATACAATATGGCTGTTGTAATTGCGGAGTGTAGTGAGGTTTAGAATAAATTATGTGGTACGTTTTTAGGGTTGCGAACTAAAAGGTTGAAAATAACCCTATTGAGGCGCTGGCATCTATATCTGCGACTAAGCTGTAGTGAAAAGCTTATTGAGATGATTCTAGACCAACAAATAACCTCCTTAAATATATAGGATGTTCGGCACATGGAGTTTTGGGGGTCGGGGTTTAACACTACTTTTCCCCGTTAGACGCAATGTCTTAAGTTTCACGGCATTAAATGTGACTTTTTCTTTCTTTAAGCACTCAAAGTCATGCCTTAATATAGTCATAACTTTTTGTTTGTTGTTGCAAGATGACTTTTCAGTTGTCATTGTATTCTGTAATGTATTCTTATTCGAAATTAATGTTTACTTGATATGATATATAACGAGGATATAAAATTAAGACCTTTGAAACTCTGTGCAAATTTTATTACAAGTGGCACCTTCTTAATTAATTGCAAAAAAAACATAGCCACTTTTAATATAGTTTGTGTCAAAAGTTATTAAATTTACACGATTGCAGAGTTTGAAAGGGCTTATTTTTTTAAAGTATCCAAAAAGAGTCATAGACTCGTAAATTATTTTTGCTTCGTTAAATATATTTGCTCACATAACCAATGGTCGACCATAGATAGTCACACGTTCACGCATGCTACACCATCTAATATCAAAATTTTTGAATATAAAATAATAAGAAAAGTATCGCGAATAAGTGAAATCATTTATCCTGAGCATAACGAGTAAGAATGAATTCATAATCGCTGTCAGCGAACAAAGCCCCGGGCTTACTCTGATACGGCCCAATAAGTAGGCAATTACTGTACGAAAAACTGTAATATTAATTTAATGGTGTTTTTATCTGCCGATCGACGGTTTGCGAGAGACCAGCTGGGAGTTAAGGTGCCGACTGGGATTTAAATTCTATAATAATTTATTTGAAAGGCACTTATTTTTATTATTCAATGTAGGCCTTTGGAAGGCACTTATTTACATTTATTCAATTTACAAAGGTCGCTAGTGGAGGCGGGATGAGGACTTTTCACTCCTTCGGTTTCATTATTCGCACTATGTGCCCTGCGTACTGCCACTTAAAGACCAGACCACGCGGTGGGTTACAGGCAAATTTTTTCATGGATACAGTCCTGGAATAAATTCTGGACCTCCGGTCTTGCAAATGTTTATGGGTGGAGGTGACACTTACCATCAGGTGAACCGTATGTTCGATGGCCTCCTTTTCAATAAAAAAGTGTCTCACTTTATCATATTAAAACTCTGTACTGAGTCGTCTAGATAGGTAGTGCCAGAGTTGCTCTGTAAAAAAGGAGTGTTTTGCACTTGTTGTGGGGATGAGGGCACTGTAGCTAGTAAAATTACCGGTTATAAGAGACCTAACATCTGTCGTCTCGCGTGACGGGCGGTCGGCAGTGTTGACGGAAAATTATGACTACATTAATTTCCCTTGACACTGAAACTGTAATGGTCAGACGTATACTTACACCAGGCGAGCGATCGACCGTCCCGTTATTTAAAAGTTAGAGTCAGTCCTCGCTTTAATGGTGACCAGCGATTCCGATTGAGAGACTGTTGTGAGTTTTTGTATGTTCAGCGTCAAGGTCGCATGCAGATAATGGTGGATGACACTGTGGATTGTGAGTGGGTTCAATGACTTTATAGAACTGCTAGGATACTATATAGTATCGTTATAATGAAACAATGTAGCGACTGCAGCTTTGTGTAGTTAAAAAATAAGATGTAATAAAATAAAATATTTATTTCAAATAAAGGATTTGTTTAAGGGTGTGTGGATAATAATACACTTGGCAGAGAATATTTTCATTTTCTCTCTTCTACGTATCGCAGTCCACTACTGGACATAGGTGTCCCCCATTTTGCAGATATTCCGGTCCTCCGCTTTTCTCATCACATAACAACATTTCTCATTTGAGACATGGACACTCACTGCAGGATTGGTTCACAAGTTCAAAGTCACTCAACGCCGAATAGAGAATGGCTCGCTCGGTGTCTCTCTTAGGGATAAGATCAGAAATGATTTAATCCGCAAAAACTCAAGTTACCGACAAAGCCCGCCGGATCGGCAAGTTGAAGTGGCAGCTGGTCACGTTTGTCGCAAAACCGATGGCCATAGGAGCAGACGACTTCTGGAGTGGCGACCGCGTCTTGGCAGCGTAGGACGCCTTCCGGCCCGATGGACCGGATGGATAACGACTCGAGAAAGGTTGTTGGTGGAGGCTGGATGAGAAAAACTGGTATATCTGCAAAATTGAGGAGACCTATGTCATCAGTGGACTGCGATAGGTTGAAGAAAGAGAACAACATTGCTTATAAATACTCACCTTTTATAAATTCTGCTATCTTCGACTTGCCTGCCAAGCGTGGAACCCTTTACTATCGGTATAGAAGGATGTCCTTAATCAAGCAGTGGACTATCACAGGATATTTAGGAAGTAAAAGTAGTTAACTATTCCTTATTTCAAAATATGTATAAGTACTTAAATTTCCTAAACTCCAAGCAAATTTCAGTTCACATTCTCTAAAATACAGTTCATATTGATTACACTAGATCATTTTAACTTCATGTCACTTTAATTGAAGTGGCCAAGCGTTTAGTACTGTCGTAAATTACGAATGCACTTCGAAATGACACCTTGTACTTTGAAGTGCAACTTTGTGATATTTATTTGAAATTAAGCAAATCGATTACTTAGAGAAGCCTATAAACGGTAATGGGTATCATTAAATCGGGGAGGGATGTCACTCAGAAACTTAATTTTATTTAAAGCTAGATACTAATTGTATCAAGCTTTAAATAAAATAAAATATTCATGGCTTGCGGTAAATATTGTTAATGCTCAAAATACTCGTATCGTTTTCTCATAAATTGTTTTCTTCTTTAATTTTCTGTCTGCAAATTAGTTCATATTTGTGTTTTTTCCAAGCTTTTATTTAACTTGCAATGTATGTTGTTCGGGTGGAACCTTACAACTTACTTTTAGGGCACTCGCCTCAACCGATTGTATGCACGTTCAGTTTGGATGATAATTTATGATTAAAAGTGTGACGTCATTCTAAATCCAACATGGCGGCATACCCAAAATGGCGGACCAATAATTTTTAATGCATTTCTACAATATGGGTATCAAATGAATGGGCTTGCTGAGATTAACTCGAAAATGTCACGTCAATCTTTATCCAATATGGCAGACTATTAAACTCAAAGTGAATCATTAGAAGGGTTCTTTATTGAAGAGCTGGACTGTTCAAAATGACTGGCAAATGACCTTGCATTACTGTTTGCATTGTTGCGTCAATGATATTAACAAACTACCTAAGTTTGTTACTTATCTAGTGAAAACTAAAAAGTATAAAATAAAATTCAGGTAAAAACCTCTTTAAAAGCAACCTATTTAAAAGCAAAGTTTTTTAATGTGCTCAAAAGAAAAAAAATAAACTTTTACACTAAAACTTTTACTGTCAACTTAAAACGTCATTTCAAATTTAACACAATTTATATGTTATAAAAGCTTGTCGCAAGATTAAGTACTCGTATTTATTTTCTTGGCTTTAAAATTTCAACAGGCAGCAATGGTTCGCGCTGGCCCCTCGTGGACGACTAAGGCCTGTACACCCTATACGGGTAGGCTCGTGCCTCTTGGTGGGACGTTTAATGAGCTGATGATGATTGATCAAATACATAAGAACACATCTCTTAGTTAACTCAAATATGACATATCTTTGTGAAGTACGAGCTAGACATCGTCCAAGGTAGCCGAGCGCAGAGCACCAAACCCGTGATTACATGTATTAAGAAAATTACGCACCGTCCCGTCGGCTTGCGCAAAAAATACTAACTTCATTATACGTGACGGAATTGTTATACGATTTCTATCTTATGCCGAGGTGCTGACGCTCAAACTTGCATGACTGATTGGTGGGTATGCCCGAATCTTGTTCTAGTGTTATAAGTTAGATCAAAAGCAAGAACGTTCTAATTGTGTTGGAGATCAAAAAGACTCTTATAGCTTCATAAAATGCTCAACTTTTCATAAAATAGTTGCTATTAGTTAGCCTTTGAGAGTAAAAGATCGCTGTAACTAGGGAATGACATTTTATGTAGACGTCATTTTAGTAGGCTTTTTCCTTAAATTATCCGTAGTTTATAAATCATCAACATTTTAATATCTATCATTTAAAATATTTATAATGGCGTTTTTCTTTGATCTCAGGTCACCATGTCTCTTACAAAATACCTTTTAATGTCGGTTAATAGTTTTATAAAAAATAACAATAAAAAAAATTATAATATTATAATTTGATAGGTAGGTAACCCATTCGTAATTTGTTTTATATCCGATTAGTTCAAAATCCCTTTTTTCGAATCCCGACATTGAAAAAGACAATTCCGAAAAAAGAAGCCGTCTCCATATTTACTGAGCCAAAAAAAAGTTTAAGTAAATATGCATCCGATTATCCGATCTCTGGTTAATAAAATTATGTATTCAAGTTAAAAACAAACAAAATATTCCACTACCGTTAGATGTTGACCGCAAATACTCCTTACAACCATCACTTTGCATTTAATACGGCTCTCTACTTTCGCTGTATGCAGTTTGTATGCAATCTTCTGACATACCATGTCTTAGACGCAAGGGGAGCGGTAGATATTCATTAATAACTAACTACAGTTTACAACATATCTATGGTTTCACATTTTAAGCGATTATATACCTAATGCCATTGTGTTAAGGTACGCATGTATGCCAAACTTCTTACACAGATTGTACCTATGTTTCGTAGGCTCAGAAATTAATTAGGCACGCTCTACGCAGTGTACTCGTGTACAGGCGTGGACAAAAGGGTTAGTGTAATTTATGTATTCTTTGTGAGGGCATTGTTAGGTGATTATTTATTCCGTGTGGGATGATGAGTTAACGTTCCATGTAATAGAAGTGATTGGATGTACTGTAATATTATATTTTAAGTGAATTGTTGCTAGTGAACATATTGTAAGAGTCGAAAAACTTTGGTGGGCTGAAAACCCTTAGTTCCTCCTTTAATATAAATGGTCTGTTAGTAAACCAATTTAAAAACATATATAGTCCGCCGAAGTATTCTAAAAGGAACGTTCACAGAAAAAATACAATTTAAAATAAATACTAAAGGACCTTAAAATTTTAGCTTCATTTTCTCATTAGTAATTTGTACTTTATGATTGTGAATAGAAACAGTCATGGACTTTAATATACAGTCACACCTAAAAATTGCAAAACTTTTGAACTGAATTTTTTGAACTTCTTTTATTGATGATTGTACCAAACGTACTACAATATTCTGTTAACAGATGAGCTCAATAAATAATATATATTTTCATTAACTGCGGTTGCATTTTGTTAAAACAAGAATAAACTCGTTACTCCAATCTATATCAGATAATGCATATAACTTGCAGGAGTCGCAGTTTTACGCTACTATTCCCCGGTACACGCAATGTCTTACGTTTCACTGTAGTTGCAATATGACTTTTTTCCCCTCCAGATTTGGAAGACAACAGTCCACACAAATGAGCCACCGACGCTCCAAAATTTACAGTTCGATGTTTGCGCAATTTTCTTCCACGTACTTCACTAATATGGAATGACCTACCAGCAGCGGTATTTCCTGACAAATATGACATAGGACCTACAAGAACTAAAGAATTTCCTTAAGTCAAGCAACGCACCGGTTTTTCTTTTCACGTTGTTCATGGGCGGAGTTGAACACTTTCCATCAGGTGTCTCTCATGCTCGTTTGCTCCCTATAACATAAAAAAGTCTTCTCATTTATTAAATCCCAATTTGTGTTCTGTATATTCGCTCCCAAAGCTTTTATTATCTAGTCACTATATTAAGAACTCCGCAATACGATAATATGTAGCAATTTTATCATTCAAGCTGTAATATAAAAACATCAATCATAAATTCAAATATGCTTTCCATCAGCTAATGTCAAGCGTATTATATAATAAAAGTTAGCGAAGATGGCGGAATTCTTACACGGGCCGTCGTTTGCGGAAATTGCGCATGCCGAGCTTACACGAACACTTCATCAGCGCACGCGCCGATGACGTAGCCTGTAATGGCCGCCGTGGTCCTGTCAAGCAGACTTTTAAATTTTGATGTTTTATACTTTTTTTAAATATTTAAATTTCGAACCTGTTATTTTCTAATAAAGTTTACAACCTGAAAAAGTTAAATGATATATGTTTTTTTTACAGGTAAATAAAACTGAATCATCTCCGTCATCGGTTAAAGCTGAAAAGATAATTTAAAGCATCAAATATGGTAAGGTAAATATAATTAATAAATTACATAATTACAAGTTTAACGTATCGCAAACTTACTTTCATTTGCTACGCTTCAGAGAGACATTATTTTGAGGCAGTAAAGAAAAAGCTTCTATTTTAATGTCTTCAGATTTCAAATTTCGTAAACTTATAGTTTGTGACGGCGTTGATATGTCAGTTAACTCCTCCTTTTATATGTATAACTTTATATAGATAACCGATCATACAAAAGCATCAAGGAATACATTTTCCGGCAACACGACGTCCCGTTTAAGCCTCGAAAGATTCGAAGAAAGGAGGTTAAATGACGTCTTTATGATGCATTACAGATAATAAATACGTGTAATCATAGTTTACGACGCTCGGTGTTCTATAGCCGGTAATAGTGTGAACTCGCCCTTACGCTGGGCCGTTGTACAAAATTTATGTCATGAAAGTGACTTGCTGCGTGCCAAATTGGAAATCTCGGCGGGTTAACGCTACTAGGCTCATTTAAAGAGATAATAGGGAAATATGTCCAAAAAGGTACAAGTTCAAACTAAGATAAATAATCTAACAAGAAGCAAAATCACGAAGAAACGTCAACCAAAAAATTGTCCGAGCCTGTCCTGTAATTTGTGGCCATGAACATGTCTGTTTGTATTGGTCTGGGTGTTTCCTTATGTATAATATGTATGTCATTCATCATCATCAGCTCATTAAACGTCCCCCGAGGGCACGAGCCTACCCATATAGGGTGATTAGGCCTTAGTCGTCCACGCGGCCCAGTGCGGATTGGACGACTTCACACACAACTTCGAATCTCTTCGCAGGCGTGCATGAAGGTTTCCTCACGATGTTTTCCTTCACCGTAAGAGCGTCGGATAACGTACATATATTTTTCGAAAATACATTGGTACGTGTCGGGATTTGAACCTCAGCCCTCCCGGTAGGAAGGGGACAGTCCACACCACTGAGCCACCGACGCTCCATTTTATTGTAAATATGTATGTATTTACAATAAAATGTAGTTAGTATGTTTATCAGTTGTTTAGTACCCGTAATACAAGTTTCACGCTTAAGTTGGTTCTAGATGGCGCTGTGTATGTCAGTGGATATTTTCTTTATTTATTTATTATAACAATCAAAACAATAACTTCGCTTGGATCATGAAATCGCAACCATAATTGTGCTATGTACGGACCGATTTTGTTAGACCGTGTGTATAGAAGATACCATCACTCCACCAGTCATCCAAACGAGATCGAGCTCTTTCCCAAAGACGCCTATAAAAGACTACATTGCAACCATAAAGCATATTTACTACCGACGAAAGCCACCATCAGTTACAACAGATTAACATTATACGCTTTACTAGCAGTCGAGTATTCGTGAATAATGCTTCTGAGGGATAATCTTGGGGCCTAGACGACAGTTTAATACGTACATTCTGCTACGTTTCGCTTCCTAGTGCGCCGGTTACGATATTTTAAGTAATAATAGAATACGCTTGTCTCTGATTTACATACGCGGATTAATGTTGATGTTTATTGCGAAGTTGGTTTGGTTAACTACAATTTATTGTACGTGTTTTTATTAACAATAAACTAACTGACAGTCTCACTCAGTGTCCGCGGTGAACTTTTGCCCATCCGTTGGGATACATTTTCATTCATTCGTCACTCGCTACATGTCATTGTGACATTGTAGTATGCACGTGCTTTTGATTTTGTACCCTTTTAATCACGCTTTAAGGTTAATATTTTAATGAATAATTTTATGACACAAATATAACAAGTGTCAACGTGTTGGTTGATATTTCTTCGTGATTATGCATCGAGTTAGTTAATTGTTTATCTAAGATATGAAGTTAGAAGCGTATAGTCAATGACATAGGACGTAGAAGCGATGACATTACTATAAGTCATTTGCATATATTTTAGAACATTCAACGATGCTTGCTAGCAAATTGTTTCCTAATCTTGTCAGTGATACTCGTAAGACAGTGATGAAGGGCAGGTTACATACCTGATAATAATTAAATTAAAAATAATTCATCATTACAACAAACCTGCAATTGACACAGTGCAAATTAATAAGTAAGCCAAATGACTTCATTGTCCGCTACCTGATCCTCATTTCTTTGAAATTTATTAATTATGCCAAGTATTAAGAAACTTCCTTTTCACCAGGGCAGTCACAAGTTGTAGTAAGTTATTATCTATCTCAATATATAGGTGCTTTGTTGTTTTCCCTCTTGTTACTCTGCATTACTAATAGGAATGGTATTTTTTTTATTTAGCCAGCCTAGACTATTAGCATACCTATAAATAAATAAATTACGATGTACAAATTTAGCTAGACGCGTTCTCTTATCAAGCAAACGTCAATCCCACTCGAAGTGGCTAAACGAATGCAGAACATAAAACACTTCTATCCCCTCGTCCCATCACTAAGGTACGCCACAGACTCGCTACATGCAAATTGCAGCTTATCGGAGCCCCCCGTGTAAGACAACATTTGCCCATCCGTTGGATACATTTTCATTCATTCGTCACTCGCTACATGTCATTGTGACATTGTAGTATGCACGTGCTTTTGATTTTGTACCCTTTTAATCACGCTTTAAGGTTAATATTTTAATGAATAATTTTATGACACAAATATAACAAGTGTCAACGTGTTGGTTGATATTTCTTCGTGATTATGCATCGAGTTAGTTAATTGTTTATCTAAGATATGAAGTTAGAAGCGTATAGTCAATGACATAGGACGTAGAAGCGATGACATTACTATAAGTCATTTGCATATATTTTGGAACATTCAACGATGCTTGCTAGCAAATTGTTTCCTAATCTTGTCAGTGATACTCGTAAGACAGTGATGAAGGGCAGGTTACATACCTGATAATAATTAAATTAAAAAGAATTCATCATTACAACGAACCTGCAATTGACACAGTGCAAATTAATAAGTAAGTCAAATGACTTCATTGTCTACCTGATCTTCATTTCTTTGAAATTTATTAATTATGCCAAGTATTAAGAAACTTCCTTTTCACCAGGGCAGTCACAAGTTGTAGTAAGTTATTATCTATCTCAATATATAGGTGCTATGTTGTTTTCCCTCTTGTTACTCTGCATTACTAATAGGAATGGTATTTTTTTTATTTAGCCAGCCTAGCACAGGACCTAAGACTATACACAATGTATAGTCTTAGATCCTGCATTAAGTTCATAAGACTATTAGCATACCTATAAATAAATAAATTACGATGCACAAATTTAGCTAGACGCGTTCTCTTATCAAGCAAACGTCAATCCCACTCGAAAGTGGCTAAACGAATGCAGAACATAAAACACTTCTATCCCCTCGTCCCATCACTAAGGTACGCCACAGACTCGCTACATGCAAATTGCAGCTTATCGGAGCCCCCCGTCGTGTGGCTATACGACCATGGTTTTGTGATGTTAACTCAGCGCTGAAAGCGCACGCTTATGCTATACGACTGTAGATGAAGTGGATGAAGATTACAAGATAGCGCTGAAAGCGCTAGATTGTCAAGCGACCCTTAAGAAGATACAATAATTAAGTTTTTTAAAATATATGCGTAATGTAAGGTTTTGCTAACAAAGCTGTTTAGTTTATTGTCCTTGCCTAATTTTCATAGTGGAAATTAGGCCGATGTAGGATGATAGTAATATAATGAAAATCAATACATATTATAAATACATTCAGTCATATTTAAAAATCATGTCACTTGTTATTTCTGCTGGGCTGAATAACATTATGATTAAGTAACATTATTGGTTTGATTAAGTTTTGACAGTGTGTATGTCTGCTTTTTAAGACTCAGTCCTGTTTTTGTCATCTACATTAAACTTTTAATCAAACAAACAAATAAATAAATATCCACAGACAATCACACAGCCCCAAATTAAGAATTAGCCTGTAATATGGAAACTAAACAACGGATAAATATGCTAATATTTTTTTTTTGTAAATATATACATATTATTGCATAGCAAACACCCAGACCAGTCCAAACAGACATGTTCATGCATACAAATGTTTGTACTGCCCAAGAATACTTACCCGGAACCATCGGTGTAACAGCCAACATCTCAAGCATGACACCACATGTGTCGTCAAAAAAATAAACATTACCACCCACTCAAAAGTTAAATAAAGCCAAAAAATACGAAAATGACTATAAACGATCCACTTATCAAACATTTGGAAGGCAACCTTTCAGCAACAAGCGCTTCAGCTTCCCCATTCAGCGCTGACTCCCCGCTGTATGACAATGCAGCCGTGAGTCATCCAAGAAGTTTATGGTAGTACTGCTCTGTGGGCCGCGTGCGACATGGCCGCATCTCGGATTAGTCCTTTTGCTGTTCCAATCTAACGTGCGCGCTTTCTTTATGGCGGCCATTGTTCTTGAAATAGGTGTGACTGGATAATTTTGAATATGTAGCTCTTGTTATTTATATTATATGATAAAGAGCATATTGGGCGTCGGCGGCTAATAGGTGTGACTCTTGCCTTCTGTTTTGGAGGGCGCAGGTTCAAATCCCGCAACGTTTCAATTTGTTTTTGATTTTTATTTAATTGTTACGAAAATAACAGGGCTAAATGAGGTTTTGAAAGGTTTTACTATATAGTTGCATTAAATAGAATAGAGCCTATCTTTTTGGATGTTTAATAAATAAGTTTCTGTCTAGGATAAGTTATTTTAAAAGCTTTTTTATTGAAAATTATGCCGTCAAAACCTATGTATGCTCTGTTTTCCTTGTGGTATCTATCATAAAATTTTTGATGATTTTTTTAAAATTACATTTGTCGAAAGTGAGGAGCAAGCTAATTTTTGAATTTATGATTTTAATGAAAAATTGCTCGTTAAGGAAAAGTTTGAGTACTACTCTCTCTCTCTCTTCAATTTATCGCAGTCTACATCTGGACATAATTCCACCCCATTTGAGTACTTATTCAACTTAAACTTAGTATCAACTAAGTTTAAGTCGATAAGCAAAAGAGGATAACGGATTTAAATATTAATCAATTGCCAACAGCTAACTGTCTAACATGATTTTTGTTAGATTACAACAGTATTTATAGTCATATGGATACATAAAATGACAGAAAACACGGCGACATCTCCGCAACATTGTGCACACGTCACAGAATACAAACGACAGTGCGCCATCATTAACAATTCGCATTAAACACGGCGATGTCGACAAATAACATCATATCACTTCCTGCTTAGCGTCGTGTCTCTACAATATCGTGAGAGTTGCGAAGAAATTTGGAGAGGGTATTTGAAAGGTTACTTAGAATTAAGGTATGTAATGGTTTACATGCTAAATCTGTCCATTTAATTAATTTTTGTTAATGCTCTGGAAAATTATATATTCCAAACGAAGAACGATGTTCTGTAACTTACCAACACAATATACATAAGAACAAGAACTGTTATGCTGCTTGTCGTCAAATCTTCACCGTTTTAAAAAGCTTTTAAAAGAGATGGTGTTTGAAATTAATATTGCGAAATGTTTCGTGCCAGTAATCATGATATCGTCAACGATTAAGCCATGAATAAATTGACGCCCTGTCATTATAAACGGCATTCATGATAGAAATAATACGTCAATGAATTACGTGACATGCTGATGTCCATCCATATGATCAAAATAAAAAATATTTCCGAAATAAGCTGTCTTTCGGATTATTTTTAAAATTATATGACTCCACTTAATCGTCCAGGGGGAAATCCATCCACAAATCGTTTTAAAATACGCCAAAATAAAGGTCAGAGGTCCTTATATTACATAGCTATATGCCGTCTCCAATTTTCAGACATCTTAGGGAGAACGTACATGCGGCTATGGTCATTTGTTAAACACAATAAAAGCCATTATACTCATGGTTTTCTTCTCTGCGGTACGCAGCGTTATTTGTCGTAAGCCACGTTCGGAATTCACCGTTGTAATATTGTTGTTTATTTAATATTTTATTGCACGAAAATCATATGTATTTGATCAATCATAATGGTTACAGTTGATGTCCATTCATCGTCATCATCATCATCGTTACAGCCTAATTATGTCCACTGCTGAACGAAGGCCTCCCCTAATGATTTCCACGCGGACCGATCCCTTGCAGTTGACATCCATCTGCTACCCGCCACCTTAACCAGATCATCCGTCCATCTGGTTAGGTGTCGGCCTACGCTTCGCTTTCCGTTACGTGGACGCCACTCGAAAACCTTTCCGCCCCATCGGCCATCGGTTCTAGGGTGACCGACATAGCCCAGAGGATTAGCAAGTGGAAGTGGCAGGGCACATAGTGCGTAGAACCGATGTCCATTGCCAATGAAAAATATAGAAGCAACATCTGTTGAGCTCTCTCTAAACAAGTTTTTTATTAGAATTATTTTATTAAAATCAAAAAGCTTTATGAAGGTCCTTGAAGGACACTTTTTTATTTTCTGTTTAAATGTCTCTAACAACGACAATGTTGAGTGTGCATGTAATAACGTAAATAAACTCTTATGAATGATTATCATTTCTGCCTACCCCTCTGGCATCAAGGCGTGAGCTTTTTTTTATGAAAGCAAAACTAAGAAAGCACTAAGATAATAAAGTATGCATTTGATGGTGACAAAACACTTTTACTTATAGTTTTTAAGATAGCTTTCGAGCTTTGTATAGAAGCAGTTGTATAGACAACTACCAGTCGCATTTTTCCAATAGAATTATTATTTTTTTAAATAGAAAATATTTAACTGTTTCTAGGAATACTATCCTAGTGACGCAGAAACTGTTTATAAGTGAATACTCTTTCACATTGTATTGTACATAAAATTTAATAAAGGCTAAAGATATCCCATTACTTGTGTCCTGGTGTCATAAACTAGACTTGCAGGTTTGGTTTTAAGGTTGATTTTCGCTTGTGGGGTGGTGAAAAATGATATGAGAAATCTCGATGATGCTTAAAGTAGGTACGGGAGCGAGGGCACAGATTATCGAGTACAATTTGTCTTGGGTTCTTTTTGATACATCACAGCAAGTTTTCGGCATAGTTGGATTATGGAACGTTTTTTTCAATAAACAATCAGGTGACCCAGCCTGCAATGTCAAATATTTGATACTAGCGACCCGCCTCGGCTTTGCTTAGGTGCAATGCTGATACTAAATAAACTACAGAAAAACTGTGAACGTTGTATATAAAAACATTCTTTTGAATAAAAAAGCGTGTGAGTTCAGCCTGCGTTTGCAAGGTAAGCGGAAAAAATGAGTGTTATTTACAATCCACATAAGAAGCTTCAAGAATAATTTGGTTTCCCCACTATTTAATGGATGCAAATATACATATAAACCTTCTTCTTCAATCACTCTATCTATTGAAAAAATCGCATCAAAATCCATTGAGTCGTCTTAAAGATTTATAGTATTTATAGTATAGGGACAGAAAAGGCGACTTTGTTTTATACTATGCAGTGATATACTGTGGAACCGCATCATCCATCAACACTTATAAAATACTGTGAACTTGAATTTATTTTTAAAGCTAGACTTTGGCACGAGATATTGTTAAGTATACAAAGAGATGGCGTCACGATTATAGTACCGTAATTAATTTAATTCGTAACATAATATTTTCAATCAGATAAAACGTTCGAGTGATAATTTATCATGGCGTAGGCGGTACTTTTGCGCGGTGAATATTTCATATTTCAAGAAAGTGTTGGCTTGCAATACTTTTATATTGTATTAGGCTTATACCACTGCATAAATTGTTCATTTGAAAAAGTACATAATCGTTTGAGTATGACAAAAACAATAATAAACTCAGATGATGTCATACAATGAAAGTTTCTATAGTGTATAAGAATGACATGATTTGGTGGTACTCAAGACTAAGTCGTGTCAGTAGGTTGGTGTGGTGGTCCGCAGTGCCAGATATCGTGCCGTGAAACAGAAGCGTTATGCATTATCATGTTTCGGGATGAGGGCACTGTAGCTAGTAAAATTAGTGGGTGTAAGAGACCTAACATTTGTAGTCTCGGGTGACGGGCACAGTGCAGCATTGATGGAGAATAATAACTGTATATCAGTTGTTTGTCTCAATCATGAACAGGCGTATCACTTACCATCAGGTGAGCGTCCTGACCGTCTTGTACATTATGTAAAATGAAAAAAATCTGCAGGGTCATACCAAGTTCCCACACAGCATGGTTATGGAAAGTTTGGATCGTAACCCACCAGGTCCAATGCAGATTGGTGGATGTTAACGACTATTAGGTAGTAAATGGGTGGTCCCATGGCTTTGCGTGCCTTCCAAAGCAATCGAGATAATGTTTTTAGGTGACTCGAAATGAGAGTCGGTGGCTTATTGGTGAAGACTTCTGCCAAATCTGGAGGGAGCAAGTTCAAATCCCGCCACGTACCAATTTTATTTAGAATTTTCAAAATTATTGTATATTTATTTGACGCTCTTACAGTAAAGGAAAATATCTTGAAGAAATTTAAAGGTTACGTGAAGCCGGCCAATCCGCACTGGGCCCGCGTGGACGACTAAGGCCTATACACCCTATACGTGCCTCTCGGTGGGAACGTATAATAAGTTGCTGATGATGACCCATCCAACGATCGTCCATTGCAATGGTTACTCGATCGTCGAGGTTGTCTAGCTGCTACGCCGTTACATATAAAAAAGCTAAACGAAAAATTGTCTTACTACGTACTTCAATGACGTCCCCGCCCGTGGCTTGAATTTGAAAGAAGATCGATTATTTGCGATACTTTGCAACTTTGTTTTTTATCACATTATTTTCACGATAGCCGAGAACGCGTCGTTATAATGCGAGCCTAACAAGTTAATTGCTCCTAGCCCGTCCGGACACACAGATCGGGCGGTTCGCTTACTTCACTTATCAGTTGCTTGTATACTTGTTGCCTTTATCACGGCTTAATTTATACCAATTTACTTAATATTATGAGACTTTACAATCCAACTGTTAATTTGGAATTTCGGTACAACTGTAATGTCAATGTTTAATAATGGTAATTTATATTAGAATGATTTGTTTGGTGTTGTTATCAATTAAAATCAACTATAAAACAGAACGAATGAATGCAAAATGTTCCTATTGAGAAACAAAACGATGTCATTAGTGTATTTTAAAATTAGCAGAATTGGGACCCAGGTACTCGATTCCTGCGGGGAAATAGCAAAGTGAAAGTAAATTCCAGAACTCGTCAATTCTGTCTGTCTGTTCGTATTGAGTATATGGTTCTTTTTATAATACAGTTTATATATAGTACAGTATTGCAAAAAAATACTTTAAATTATTTATTATTTTTCACATCGCAACACAAATACAAAAAAAAAATATAATTTAATATGTAGTTCGCCATGCTTTATGTCCGTATGTCCCGTTAAAGTGTTACCACCAGTTACTTAACATCGAAGCGACGTTTATTTATCGGTATTGCAATAACTTGACGTGTGGACACCATACATCACTTTCGTTCGGACAACCAGTCCTAAGGCTGTGATGGTATTGGACCTTTACGTTGCATGTATATAAAATATAGTTCAAACGGTTTTGAATTATAAATATGGCCTTAAGAATTTTTTTGGCTGGAGCGGAGGAAAGTTTGCGGAGGACCGGGATATCTGGCGCAAAATGGGGAGACCTATGTCCAGCAGTGGACTGCGATAGGTTGAAGAGAAGAAGTATCAAAAATATGAAATTCATTGTTTGTATTCTGGATGAAATATATTATATTGAGTTGTTTACTGATTGTAAGGTCCCATTCCACTTTTCAAGACTGAATCTTGCTGGCCGGACGATAACTCTTCATGGAAAAAAATAACTAAAATTGTCAATTCAAAGCATCTAGTATTGTATTGAGCATGGACGTACATCACTAGGTACTGAGTAAAGAAATTTTGAGTTTAATTATTTTCATTTGTTTTTCAATCATTAAAAATCATTCTGGCTGGACAACGGTGCAAGTCATCATGTGAGAGCTAGCTAAATGATGGGCGATGAAAGTCGAGACTAGAATGATCTGCACTCTTTAAGGGAGATTACGCTAATTTAATGATTACCAAAAACAAAACTAACATTTCCTCTTAACCCTTTGACCGCCTATGACGCCTTAAGGCGCCATACATTTTTTTTTCTATTGTGTCTGCACTCCCGGCGTTCAGCGGGTCAAACATATTAAGAACGAAATATTTTTTCTTGGCGGGACGATGATCGGCTTAGGTAAAACTTTGGCCTCTAGCCATATAACATTTATCATTAAAGTAACATAATTCAGTGAAAGCAATTAAAAAGTTGCAATGTGAACGCAACTCTAATCGCGTATTATATTTATGCAATTATAGCTTCCAATGCAACTATTCGCTGTCGATTGAACTGTCTTATAGAAATAATTATGAAGCTGATATAATCCAGGGGAACTAGACTAGCTTCGGCTCAGGTATCTACCATTAAGCACATAAATTGCATAAACAGCCTCTTAGAGCCTATCGACAATTCTGAGTATTAGTTGTAAATGATAATGTTAGTTATGTATTTGAGATTACAGACTTTTTTAGCATGGTTCTATTAGTTGATTCTGGTTGAGTAAGTTTTATAAGTAAGAGTTTCTTGCCGAAATCTTCTCTGTAAAATCAATGAGGGTATTTGTAATTTAATAATCTGTCAAGTATAATAGCAAGTTGCTCTCTTCTCATTGGTTATTCGCGTGACATTTGGATATTTAATGTCACTACAAACATCAGTGACCAATCGAAATTATCCTAGACCTTTCACCAACGTAGCGCCATCTAGTGAGCTTTTACATTGCAAAAACCCTCATTGTCCGTACCAGTGAAAGAGTTGCTCTAGTTTTTAACCTTTTTTTCAAGTGACGATTGATAAGTGTCTTCATTTTCAGCTCATTTCACGTCCCTGCCGAAGGGCACGAGCCTACCCGTAAAGGGTGTATAGGTCTTAGTCATCCATGCGGACCCAGTGTGGATTGGCCAACTGGGGGAGATTTTTCCTTATCGCCATTTTATGTAGGTCGAAAGATATTTTTATTCTCTCTATCTTCAACCTATCGCAGTCCACTGCTGGACCTAGGTCTCCCCCATTTTCGACAGATATCCCGGTCCTCTGCTTTCCTCATCCAGCCTCCACCAGCGACCTTTCGCAAGCTGTCGGTCCATCGGGCCGCAGGGCGACGTATGCTATGCTTGCCAAGACGCGTTCTCCACTCCAGACCTCGAAACTTTCTGTCAAACATGAAATAAGTCATATTAGCTCTACTTTTATTGATATAGGCCGATGCCTATGTGTGTGTTGCAAAGTAATCATTGCATTTTTAATTGGTTTTCTATTGTATTACTGCCAAACAAATATTATTTAGTTTGCCAAATCCTAGCCAATGGGTAAGCAGAGCATGCTTTGCTCGGTGCGTTTCTATGTAAGCCTTTTTTTTGAGAGGAGAATCCTGCATTGGATAGTACCCCTTTAGGGGGGTACTAAGTATGTCGGACTCCTCTTAGCAGTGCTTGTCGTGTGACAGGTTGTGGGAGAGCGCAGAGCTCATCCATCCAACCAGCCCATCGACGCTATCAACGCAATATATGCACGGATCTAACTCCACTCTGTTGGGAAAGCTCCTCATCGCTTGTATGTAAGCCTCCAAGCGGTACCTGTTATCGAAGTATTGATAACTAATGAGCGAACGATGAGCAAGTAGACTCTATAAAATGCAGGATGAAGATAAAATGTGTGCGTAGAAATTACTGATCGGATCAAATGTGCCGCGTATCGTTGAGCGGAATTTCTGGACCGAGATGATAACTTTGTAAGACTCTTAGTTATGGTTGGTTTTATATAGGTATATGTTGATATGGTTATACTATGAAAATTACGTTATAGTGGACATAATGGTCAACCGGGTGAGAATCGTATAACCTCATAGGAGGCAGTTGCTTGCCCTCCATACAAATTGTACCTATAGGTACAATGAATGACTTGTGTTCCATCAGGTATTTCTTTAAAATAACCATCGACATTATTACAGCCAGCACACGAGTAGCTTGCTCTACATACTTAAAATAGGTAAACATAGCTTTTTAATTATACATAGAAACACCGAAACCAATACAAACAGATTCAAATGTTTCTCGGTTTAACTATTGGTGGTGATATTCGATTACTCGGACACATGGATCGTTGTTAAGCTACTCGGCAAAAGTCAAAATGTTTTAGAAAAATTTTTCACTACAAATTAAAAAAAAAAAAACATTTTGTTTGAAATACATAATTATCTAATTTAAATTGAAATAAATTAAAAAGGGACTTCCAAATTTTATAAACCTTCATAATACCACTCGGTCCCTTATCCTTAAACTTCCAAGTCATCCTGATATCTGAATTAAAAATATAATACATGAACGGGTCATCGACATTTTTTACAAGGTATAATTGATCTGAGTGTTGATTTGACATAAACAAGACGCTAATTAACTTCATAATGGATTCGATCGGACTTGCTTTTTGTTAACTTTCATTTTCAAACGTCTTTCGTCCTTAAATCGTATAATGAAGGTCGAGATTCGAACAAAGTTCTCCGATAAGTTTTCCTACATTGAAATGATGATGATTTAGATTTCGTTTAACCTTATCACGTTGGGTTAAAGTTTATTTTTGTTTGTATTTTCCGATCGATGTTGTCACATCAAGTTCGTGTTGACAATGGGCACCGATTGAGCGATTCGATGCGAGAGGTATCGATAAGGGATCGGGCTCGCTCATTATAAACGATCGACTCGGAATGTTTTTAGATTTCATTTAGATTGGGTACGGAAGGAGTTTGCGTACTGATTTGCGCTTTATCGATATATCGAATAAGCGTAGGCAAATTTTAGAAAAATCGAAAGTAGATTTAATTTCTTTGCATCGTTAATAATATAATACAATTCAACTTCTTCGTATCATTAACTATAAGGTGCTAATATTGTTATACGCAAGGTGCCTTCCGGATATTACGTAATTAAAAAAAATGATTCAACATGGAAGCCAAACTAGAAAAAAATATTCATATAGGCACAATAAACGGCTCCACAAATGAAACATTCTTGGTATTGTAAACTTAAACACTTACTTACTTTAAGTGAGTATCAATAATGTACTTAACATCAATAAATAAATAAATATCTACTGACATTCACACAGCGCCATCTAGCCCCAAGTTAAGCGTGAAGCCTGTATTATGGGAACGAAACAACGAATAAACATACTTATATACGTGTTTTTTTGTAAATACATACATATTATACATAGAAAACACCCAGACCATTACAAACAGACATGTTCATGCACACAAATGTTTGTACTGCCCGGGGATCGAACCCGGAACCCTTGGTGTTGGAGTCGACATCTCAACCGCTACACCAAAGGGGTCGTCATAATAACTAATTATATTTAATCATCAACAATTTCCTTACGGGTTTAGGACGTTCTGTCTCCTCGTTATTTGGTAAAATAAAGATACCACAGACTTCCGAATATACAATTAGACTGGACAAGCCGCCAAGTTAATAGGCAGTCCCAGTGTCGCAATTTCTTTTCAGTTCTTACCTGTAAAAAGTTATTCTATTACTAGGTAAATTTACTGATTCATTGCGATGATGGCATGTTACAATTGCACAGGATGGCATTTTGGGAAAAAACGGTAATTTCTTCTAATATTCGTGCGTCTTGACTCGTCTCACAGAGCGTAAACTGGCAGCCAGTGTATGCTCGTTGAGCTTACATTTGTCGCACTTTAAACGCGGCTTGCCCCATCTCTTGTATTGGGAAATCTGTGAAAGATACCAAATAAAAAATAATGATGATGATACAGTGCAGTATTTAGACTTCTGCAGTCAGACTGGGATACACTCCCGTATCCTGATTTTAGTGTTCTTCTTTGTTTTCAGTTCCTTGATATAAATCAAGATAAAACATAAAAAAAATCTTTTATTTTAAAATGTTATAAATATTGTTATAAAAGTAAAGTTCTCTAGTAGTTTTTATTACAAGAAATCAGTCGTGTCAACGTGGTTCGTGTCAAAGTCAAGTTCAACAGATATGGGTTTAATGCGCTTGCACAAGATTAAGTTTACAAGCGACTTTCAATCTTATTACAAAGCCTTCAAGTATCTGAAATTAATATTTCAAATGGCAATAAAATGGTATCCACAAACCGCTGAAATCTGATGCGTGAGAGTAGGGTGTGATCATGTCGATGTAATAATGCAGGTTTAGTGTTAATGTGAACATTAAACAGAGTTTGAGTTCTATTGGTGTGCACAAAGATTCATCATCATCATCAGCTCATTAAACGTTCCCACCGAGGGGCACGAGCCTACCCGTATAGGGTGATTAGGCCTTAGTCGTCCACGCGAGCCCAGTGCTGATTGGACGACTTCACGCACAACCTTTAAATCTTTTCGCACATGTGCACAGGTCTCCTACGATGTTTTCGTTCATAGAGATTATGAGTAGGGTATTCAAAGTGAGTGAAATTAATCGCAAAAACAATCAATAATATACATTTTTGTCATACTGAGTCTATTGAGTGCTGTTGTTGACAGCAGATGGGCTATAGTTTCAAATCTGTAGGGAAATAAGCGAATTAGTCATTTATTATGTTGGCGATTTTCCGGATTGTCTGGACCACAGACATCAGATTATACATTAGACTGGACAAGCCGCCAAGTTTATAGGCAGTCCCAGTGTCGCAATATCTTTTCGGTTCTTACCTGTGAAAAGTTATTATATTTCTTGGTAAATTTACTGATTCATTGCGATGATGGCATGTTACAATTGCACAGGATGGCATTTTGAAAAAAAAGGGTAATTTCTTCTAATATTCGTGCGTCTTGACTTGTCTCACAGAGCGTAAACTGGCAGCCAGTGTATGCTCGTTGAGCTTACAGTTGTCGCAATTTAAATGCGGCTTGCCCCATCTCCTGTATTGAGAAATCTGTGGTCGGGACGCACAGGGTATGTACTGCTTAGCATATATGAAGTGCAGTATGAACTATGGCATACAGATTCTGGAAATTTCAATAAGTATTTTGGTTTATCAGTGTCGCAGGTTTTTTTAATATAGCTTTGCTTTTATAATGACCTTCCTGATATATCTAGGGCCTGTATTTATAAATGGTTCTGCTTTCCAAGCTATATCTTGTGCAATCTTGAGATACGGTAGTAGGTGTTTAAATTTGTGCATAACTAGTTTTCATTACATTTAATAATAATAATGTTAACGAACTTTTGCATCTTTAACATCTCATCCTCATCAGATGTTCAAAAGTTAAGAATTTTCAAATTAATGAATCTACAAGTCAATGAAACTGATAAAGTTAATCAAGAAAACATTCCGATTTCTTCGATCACACAATAATATAGGCTTCACTCCAAATAACCGCATTAACCCTACACCGAACTCAATGCGCCAAAACGGGCTTTAATTAAAAAGGGGTGGGGTTAATATAATAATTACGCGCCGCCCTCCATCCAATGGTCGGTCGCGCTGCCCAATTAGCGCGATGCGTACGCGCAGGGCACCGTTTTTGCGGCAACATGGCCGTGCGATGGCGTGTGGGATGGTCACTCACATTTTTCGGGGAACATTCGGCAAAGCATGTAATGTACAAAATGACTTTCTTTGCTTTTTTCCAATTATGACGTTTCTTTTTTGTAATAACAGTATGTATTTTGATGGTGTACGTGGGCGTTGTTATTTTAATTTGGTGAATTGTATGAGCATTTGCTTCTTTGTATAAAAAACGGTTTAGAGGAACCTAATTTTGAACATGACTACGATAGGCTGCAACATTAAATTTATGTAATGTCCACCACTAAAATTAAAATAACTAAGGAGATAATAATGAATGAATAAAATTGTGAAATTACTAGGTCGTAGACCCGGTACTGAGTCGTCTCGGTAGGTACTACCGCAGTGCTAGATATCGTCCCGTGAAACAGGAGTGTTATTCACTTTTGTGTTTGGGGATGAGGGAACTATGGCTAGTGAAATTACTGGGTATAAGAGACCTAACATTGGTTGTCACGGATGACGGGCGCAGTGCGCCATTGATGGAGGTTAATAACTGTCTATCGGTTGTTGGTTTCCTTCAATGCCTCTCTGTCATGGTTAGGCGTATCACTTACCATCAGGTTAGCGTTCTGACTGTCCTATACACTAATTATGTGTATATATAAAACAATTAAGATCTAAAATAACAGACTAGGTACTTAGTGTAGTTTTCTTGTTAACATTATGTTTTTACTACAAATCTCCGAACAATTTAAGAAAAACCGTTTATTCAAGTCGCCATTTTGTATTCTCTCAGATGTCATAACAAAGCTGAATACACACTATATTGAAACACCCAGACGCAGTCCTAGTTAAGCTGCGTGTAGACACAAAACTAATTAGTTCACTGATATTGAATGTTCTCGCCTTATTCGACGTTTGCCGGGCGAGCTATCAGAGATATACGCGTGTGCTAAGCGGTTCCATTAAACACTGGAATGCTGCCGTGTATCTATGGCCTTATTGAATATTTATATTCTTCATTGCGATGCGTGTGTGACCAGTAATGTGAGAAGATTGTTACAATTTGAATTTGGACTTCCAAATTTGAATTGAGACGCTTTCGGCTCCCCTTTTTTTAACTTACTACTGCTGTTGGCCGCTGATGGCCTTTACAGCTTCACCGGGCAATTGGCAAGCACAGATGGCTGTTGCGGGAAGGCCTGTGCCCTACAGTGGGCCGTTATAGTCTGATGATATGTTGATGTGAATTAAAAATTATGGGTGACAGCTCAATTGCATAGCTGTAAATGTATTTGGTTAACGATCGTGCAAGTTACGCAACTATCTCAGTGGTCATGGGTTGGATCATCATCATCAGCTCATTAAACGTCCCCACCGAGGGGCACGAGCCTACCCGTATAGGGTGATTAGGCCTTAGTCGTCCACGCGGGCCCAGTGCGGATTGGACGACTTCACACACAACCTTCGAATCTCTTCGCAGGCGTGCATGAAGGTTTCCTCACGATGTTTTCCTTCACCGTAAGAGCGTCGGATAACGTACATATATTTTTCGAAAATTCGAAAATACATTGGTACATGTCGGGATTTGAACCTCAGCCCTCCCGGTACGAAGGCGACAGTCCACACCACTGAGCCACCGACGCTCCTATGGGTCGGATGGGTTACTGAAAAAATATATCTGTAATGGAAACAACGAGAAGCGTTGTTTCAACACGTTTTTGTGTGTTACGGTGGTATTACTCTGGTAGAGCATAACCATTCTTAAAACGGGGCTCTACAAAATTTCAAAGGATTCTTTTATATGGTAATATAATGAAGCTACCATTTAATATTTACATAACTATTCTGTATAAAATCAACTTGAAATGTACATTAATTTGAAATTCTTAACTTTGGAACATCTGATGAGAATGAGATGTTAAAGATGCAAAAGTTCGTTAAACATTATTATTATTAGATGTAATGAAAACCAGTTTTGCACAAATTTAAACACCTACTTTCCGTATCTCCAGATTGCACAAGATATAGCTTGGAAAGCAGAACCATTTATAAATACAGGCCCTAGATATATCAGGAAGGTCATTATAAAAGCAAAGCTATATTAAAAACAACCTGCGACACTGATAAACCAAAATACTTATTGAAATTTCAGAATCTGTTGTCATAGTTCATACTGCACTTCAACCTAAACAAGAACGCACGAAAACCTAAATATATACAATCAAAATTATACTTGATATTCCGTTGGCGTTTCGTCGGAATGTGTCAAACTTTAGCATAAGGAATTCTAACAGCATAGCGGGTTTCCCATTCTAATACTTAGATTAAAAATGCTATTAATGTCGCCATCGAGTCATGTACGGTTTAATAACTTTGACATATGGGTAAAACAACTTTATCCCTTAAATAATAAACTGGTACTTAGGTTATACAATGTTATGTGACTAAGTTTTTTGTGAGACCCGAAATTTTATTTTTACATTCACACAGCGCCTTCTAGCCCCAAATTAAGCGAGGAGTATGTATTACGGGTACTAAGCAACTGATAAATATACATATATCATCATCATCATCATCAGCTCATTAAACGTCCCCACCGAGGGGCACGAGCCTACCCGTATAGGGTGATTAGGCCTTAGTCGTCCACGCGGGCCCAGTGCGGGTTGGACGACTTCACACACAACCTTTGAATCTCTTCGCAGCGTTCATGAAGGTTTCCTCACGATGTTTTCCTTCACCGTAAGAGCATCGGATAACGTACATATATTTTCGAAAATTCGAAAATACATTGGTACATGTCGGGATTTGAACCTCAGCCCTCCCGGTAGGAAGGCGACAGTCCACACCACTGAGCCACCGACGCTCGTATATAGATAAAAATGTTAAAAAATGCTGATTACACAATTACCTAATACCTCTAGGTATGTTTTGGAGAAGAGGGATGTTTAGGTATAGGTACCAAACCTAGCGTAGGACGCTCTCCGGCCTGATGGACCGAATTATGGTCCCAAGTGGAGGTTGGATGACTGAAGCAAAACAGATACCAAAAAAATAGCAAACTATGTCCAGCGGTGGACTACGATGGGTTTAGAGATAAATGAAGACACTTGGGATAACAGGCTTCTTCTACAAACTAGACCAACTGCTTGTCAAATAATTACCAGCTGTAGAAAAATACAGCATGCCGTTAAACTGCCATATACGGAATTTCATAATATAATGCTACTAGTCATTTTTATATTGTATTTTTTCTTATAAATACGACATAACCAAATAAACTTGAAAAATATATTCTTGTGGTGTTAATTATTGTGCAGTTACATTATCGGAATTTAAGGTTTTTCTCATATAAAACGTGCTTCAATTTGTTTGAGGTTTGTGCTTGGCTTGAATTAAGAAAAAAATCTTTTTATTGACGTCACAAGCAGCGTTCACCACAAGTGAAGGGAATTAAATAAAATTATTCCATTCAAATTTATATTTGGAATTGCGCCTTAACCGCGCATAAGTAATCTAAAAAAGAAACAAAACGCATCATCGCGGTGTAATGGAGATCACGTAGCTTGGATCTCAGATTACACCTCTCACTCCGAATTACAAACACGTCTGCGAGTGCGAAAGGGACGGAGTCATAATGGCATAACCGCAAAAGTTACTATCATTATAACGTTTTCCATTTAACGCTGTGCCTGAACGCTGTGTCGGATGTTGTTCGGGTTTCTTTGGTGCGTGCAACACCGTGTCGGTCTGTGTTGCACGTTGGTTACGAACGATTGGTGGCGGAAACTTGGTAGACGCAACAATCATCGCGACCAACAATTGTAAGAAATAAATGAATTTTCGACTCTTTTTGCGTTGGCTGCGTTAAATTGTTTTTTATGTGTTTTCAGAAGGGCTGATTGCCGGGTTTGTTATTATGTGCAATTTTAACGGTTTCATGTTTCGCATTGAAACGTAGCGCTACTAGATATTATTATCAGATAGATAAACAGAAGGGGAAGTGGTTTCAAAGTATCCGTATTTTTCACGTGATATTTTTTTACGTCACTTGATATTTCTCTACAACAAAAATTAATAATTATGGAGTTCATTTTGAGGAGGCAGATAATTGAAATAAAGCAGATTAATTAAAACATAAACACAGAACACCAAGACAAAACTTCCCACAAGCGAATACCAAATCCAGCAAGCTATTAAAATAAAAACCCGTGTAAGAATGATTAAACACGTAAGGTAGGTATCCGCTTAACTTATTATAGATAATTAATGTCTTTCTATAATAATATTCGCATTTATAACAAAACGTATGACCGCATCGTCAAAAAAGGATCAATTGGAAGCGTTCGCGATGCGCTTATTTGAATTCTATTGCGTTTATATTAGAGACCAATTTACCGAATCTGACCGATTTCTGGTGAAACAGACAGGAAATTTCGTAATAAATCACGGTGCATAGCAAAAAAGATTATCGTGTTTCTTTCATTAATGAACGAACAGTCAGTAGCACAATACTGATTCCGACTGTCATTTTGCACAATGTAACTTATAGCCGACATCATTCATAGTGCAGTCGGTTCTGTACCGCTTTCAGCTAACTTTGCCAATTTGAGCGTGTCAATTTGGACTTTATCACTTTAGAAATAAAAGGGGGTTCCGTATGCGTTAGTTGGTGGTGTTGTATATCATCTTTATAGGTGGCTGTCATAATAATCCTTTGGTGTGTCTTGCGAAGAACTGAGCGTGTGGTCCTTGTAGTGTACGAAATTCAACATCGATTGATTGGGTTTAAATAGGATTCTGTTAGTTTCAAAAGGATTCTTCACATATTGCCTTATATTTTTCTATCTGAAATTGTATACAAATAAATTTATGCCCGCCGTCTTTGACACACAGCCACCTAGCCCTAATTAAAGCAGGGATTACTTAAGGAAGAATTACGTTCATTCCGTTATTTAATATATTTGAAATCTTTGGTACTTTGCTTTTATTTTTTTTATTATATAATCACTTGTTTTTTATTGTTTTGTGACTATCCCGCATCTCTGGTATCAACTATTACGCTTTGTAAACAGCATTTGAGCTTTAAATTGGGTTTTTGCCCAGTAGTTCTGTCACAATGTTTCGGTGTTTTTGAACAATAGAAAACTGAATTAACATAAATACAGTCATAATTATTGATAGCTATGTTAAGAACGTCGGTGGCTCATAGAGCGTTGGTGGTGTGGACTGTTGCCTTCCGATCTAGAGATTGCAGGTTCAAATCCCGCCACGTACCAATGTGTTTTCGAATTATCGAAATTATAGGCTCGTACCCCTCGGTAAGCAGTATTTGATCTGCAAATGGTAGTAAGTATCGATAGTTTGTTATCGAGTTTTACCTTACACTTCGAACACTGCGTTCAGTTAATATGCGAACAGTTGCTAAATCTGTTCAATGCCGTGTAAATACATTGAAGTCGTGTTTGAGTAACAATTCGTAATTCTGGTCGATTATTACAGAGTACAAATTCGAATGTATTATAAATATTCCCACATAATTTATCCTAGCCATGTAGTTCTCCTTTTATTTATTTGCTAGTCACATGGTATTGCATTGGTGTTATATAAATAAAGCTGTAGATACATTGGTCACGTGACACCCTGCAAGGGCACTGAAAAAGAGAGCGACGTACATATGATTTATTTATAACAGAGATACATAAGTTTATCTATTTACATTTAGGAAAATTTGATTAACCATATTTGACAATCCATTAAAAAATCATTATTAAGAAACTCGTTTAAAGTGGTGTATGCTTTTTGTACGAGATATGTTTTTGTGAAATATATATTTTTTTAATTCTTTGATATGTTATTATAAATGTATAAAGTCATTCAATCCTTGAATGAAAACTTTCTTCTCGGAGGAAGTCAGATTGAAGAATAGTCATATCGACTCGTCATATTGGTAACCAAGATCGACGCTTGGCTTAGTGAGCTCTCCAAAGCACACACAAGCTAGTAAAATTACTGGGTATAAGAGACCTACCATCTGTTGTCTTTGGTGTCGAGCGCAGTGCGGCATTGATGGAGAATAATAACTGTCTGTTAGTTGTTGGTCTCCTTCAATGCTGCTCCCGTTTACTATCAGGTGAGCGTCTGACCGTCCTGTACAATTATAACATAAAAAGACGAGTATTTCATTGGTCTTTGCTCTTAATATATCATCATCATCATCATCAGCTCATTAAACGTCCCCACCGAGGGGCACGAGCCTACTCGTATAGGGTGATTAGGCCTTAGTCATCCACGCGGGCCCAGTGCGGATTGGACGACTACACACACAACCTTCAAATCTCTTCGCAGGCGTGCATGAAGGTTTCTCACGATGTTTTCCTTCACCGTAAGAGTGTCGGATAACGTACATATATTGTTCGAAAATTCGAAAATACATTAGTACGTGTCGGGATTTGAACCTCAACCCTCCCGGTAGGAAGGCGACAGTCCGCACCACTGAGCCACCGACGCTCTTAATATAACTTTGTCCAAATTATGAGACTTAAATTTGACAACAATTTATGGGATTAAACGTCTGCAACCATCTCAGTCACGATTAGAACACATTTAACGTTTATCTCATGTACAAATCTGAGACGTGTCTTATCCATTGTACTGTAATTAGTCTCTCAACGAGTGAACGTTATTAATCCGTCAACATTTTCGCTGGGAGTGCGGAATGTGGAAAATGTAAGACATCTTAGTAAGACGCCATTATTTAATGTTACTTTCGGAAACTTTAATAAGGTTATATTATATTAGTCTTCTTTACTGCTGCTTATTTCTTTTTTAAGGTTTTTTTAATTGATGAATGTATCTTTATTATTATATTGTGTAATGTGTATATAAATTATTAATAGTTGACTACTCTGCTTTTATGAGTCGATTTTAATAATAATTGAAAAATCTTCGAGATAGTTGATCACAAGCTCGAAATTTTAAATAAAACATAAACGTCAATAACGTCAGATTTTCGATTGTTTATTTATTTATCCATCGCTTTTTCTAGATGCATTTATCTCAGCATGTATACGAACAAACATCGCACTATCAAAGCAACATTGCTCACAACACAAAACAAGATCCCCTTAAATATACGCGGACAGGAGTACAAATTATATGTGAACACGATATCTTGCGAATCGTGATCGAGCTGGGCGTGAGTACACCCAGGAAGAAATCCCTACAATCGGAAATTTCATATTCCCTATCTCACCGGCGACACGTCGGGGATGTCCTTTGGTATATGTTAAATATGTTAAAATATAAGATCGCCCTCTTTTGGAAGTGTAGCATATCAAAAATGTACTTTTGTTGACCCTGACCAAGGATATACACGTCTTATATCTTAGGAAGGTTTTGATACCTGTCAGAAAAACGTAAGGTAGGTAATAATAAATTACCTGGGGGGGTTACCGCCATCTCTTAAAACAGTGTTACAATTATATTACTTCGTCTTTTCTGGTACAAAAATGTTGACGTATCGTTATAACAATACTGTTTTAAGAGATTGTGGATTGAAGCGATTTATAGGTTACTAGCGACCTGCCCCGGCTTCGCACAGGTGCAATGCTGATAAATAGGCACGCTCCCGCCGCCCCGGCTAGCCAGTATGCAAATCTCAAAAATAACAATATTTCTCCACTATGTAATAGGTGCTTTAATACATTTAAACCTTTCGCTTCAATCACTCTATCTATAAAAAACCGCATCAAAATCCGTTCCGTAGTTTTTTAAGATTTAAGCATACATAGCAAAATGGGGACAGAAAAGGCGATTTTATTTTATACTATGTAGTGAAAAAACATCAGCGTGCGCTATAAATATTAGCTACCGTAAAAAAAGCAAGTCCCCGGTGTGATGGCTTAGTGACAATTCAGGAACATTCTAAGTATTATGTAAGATAAAGCACTCTTTAAGCAGAAAAATCATAAGTTTAACAATCAGGAGCTAAAATAAGATAACCATAGATTATATTTTAAATGCAACCTATTTCAAAACACAACAAGGTATTTAGTTAAATATAATAATAAATCAAACGTTGATCAATCATCATTAGAGCCATGAAACCGGCCCCATAGCCAAGTTTCCAACATAAAGCAAACTAAACGAGGTAGTAAATAATATGAAACACAAACTGGACTCAAATATACAAGCAACATGTTAAATCCTTTCACCTGCATTTCCTTGTTCTAGAACCGTGTTCGTACACTACTATATTGCGAGCGGGTACTATGCAATATCTTACGAGTATAAAATATATACGAGTAAGTTATCATTTCAGTCAAAATTATATAAGTGGCGAATTCCGAACTCTGGAAAATAATTAATACACAGAATTAATTTTTTTTCAAACTATCACAGTCCACTACCGGACATAAGTCAGTCATGCACCTCATGCTGCACCAGATATCTTGATTCTCCGCTTTTTAAATCCAGCCTCCAACAGGAACCTTTCGCAAGACGTCGGTCCATCGGTGTTGGCGTCCTACGCTACGCTTGCCAAGACGCGGTCTCCACTCAAGAACTCGTCCGCTTCAACAGCCTCGGTACTGCGATATACGTGACCAGCCCAAGAATGAAATACTTCAGAGCGATATAATCAGCAAATATAGGCTTTAGTGGCAATGAGAAGATGTAGCCTAATCGATTAATACTTCCAGAATGAAGAGTCTGGTTAAGTATAGGTAATGGAGAAATTCTGACGCAAAATGAGGATAAATATCTCTAGTAGTAGAAAGCAGCTGATAGAAATGGCATCAATGTTAGGCGATTAAGTTTTATTAAAATACATTTCTCTTTGAACATAGCCTCGCATTGAACATTAATATCTAGTACAATTACATTATTACTCAATTAATCATCATCAGCTCATTATACCGAGGGGCACGAGCCTACCCGTATAGGGTGATTAGGTCTTAGTCGTCCACGCGGGCCCAGTGCGGATTGGACGACTTCACACAACCATCGAATCTCTTAACAGGTGTGCATGAAGGTTTCCTCACGATGTTTTCCTTCACCGTAAGAGCGTCGGATAACGTACATATATTTTCGAAAATTCGAAAACACATTGGTACGTGTCGGGATTTAAACCTCAGCCCTCCCAGTGTGGACTGTTGCCTTCCTACCGGGAGGGCTGAGGTTCAAATCCCGACACGTACTCAATTAATATGGCGAATAATTAGTAATTGTATATAAATCTATATCAGTCTCAATCGTCATAGTTTTCATTACAGACTTCAGACTATTTTCTAGATAATCGTAACTCTACTTCCATCAGAATGGGATTCAGATAATGCAAGTGTTAAATTACGACAAATCAATGTTAACATTTCATGCGAAAAATTAAAAGTATATATATAATACTAGCTTTTGCGTGCGACTTCGTCCGCGTGGAATAGTTACTTTGGCCTAACGCTCTCTTTAACCCGCTACTTCGTTTATATAGGTGAGTTAAAACTGCGATATCTCATAAGATATTCATTTAAATTGAATGATGTAAAGGGCAATTTTGTTTAAAATAAAATACTTGTGATAAATAAAGTATTTATTTGGATAGGGATTGATATCATATTTATGAAAATAGCTTCGCAGAATGAAACATTATTTCAGAAAATTTTTAGTAAAATATGTTATAGGGAGCTAACCTTAAAAGATAGACATAGCTGTCGCGGATTTTTTTGTAGACCTTTAAAATGGTAACAATACTCTCATACATGACTTTTGCGAAACTTTTAACGTTTACACAGCGTAATCTCCAAGTAAAAAAATTTCCCCCCGGATTTTGAAACATTCTTCATTGCTGCTCCGCTTCTGTTGCTTGTAGCGTGATGATATAATAGCCTATAGCCTTCCTCGATAAATGCGCTATCTAACACTGAAATAATTTTTCAAATCGGACCAGTAGTTCCTGAGATTAGCGCGTTCAAACAAACAAACTCTTCAGCTTTATAATATTAGTATAGATTATTATAGTATTTTTTCATAGTAGATATTTTAAGTTGGTTTTGTTATATATCAGATAAAATACGCTTTTATAAGGCTGTGTAGTCGCTGTTTTCATGCATTACAAACATTTGCTTGTATTTGCAGAAAAATGTCTATTTGTATTGGTCTGGGTGTTTTCTATGTACAATACGTATTTATCCACAAAAATATACACTGATTAGTATGTTTATCTGTTATTTAAGTACATATCTATTACTCTTCTGATAAAGATCACAGTGTTGTTAGTAACTTGTGACAAAGAGATCCTATTTTGGTTAAAATACGACGAACGTTGCAGTTTATATGCACTGCGCCTGTCATTGGTCAAGATGGCGGTGTTCTCCCATGGATGCACTATTTATGAACGGGAACCGTTGCCAAGTATGGGATTTACATTTGTGGACTCTAACTTAGGGTTTGCACTTACCCGCTGCTACAGGATATGTCTAGAAAAATATGCCGAAGTATCTGACATCAGATGTTGCAGATTGTGCAATTCGATCAAAACAAAAGGAAAAAGCGATTTGGTAGGATAATAAATTGAATTTCATTATGTCAATGTAACATTATATATTTTTAAATACATATGATACTGGTGTTACTGCTTGAACTAATTTTCAATGTTTAAATGTATTTACTGTATTACTATTTGGTTGGTGTATCTGTTGATTAATTAATAATAACAAGACTCGCTGTTGCTTCGATGCAAAAACACTAAAGCATAAAATCATGTAAGCATTGTAAAGTTAATGATTACAATTTTCCTTTAAACAAAGTATTTGTATAAATAAATCCCGAAATAACAAATCTAAGCTTTCACCCAAACGTTTAGCTATATATAAAGTCATGAAACAGCTTACAAAGTAATACAATAGTACACATACTACGGTATTCGACATTTACCAGCGGACATATGTAAGTACAACGCCTATTAATAGAAAGTGGCGTAAACATTGCATCGCTAGTGGGAAGGGCTCGGTGCACTATAACAAGACGGAACGAATCGCACTGCAACTGATGCAAGATGCAACGTGCTGTTTAATGAATATGTAAATAAATACTAGAACTTAGGACAATTGGTTAAAGTTCTATTTGAAATTTAGTGCGATTTATAGTAGTAAGGCGTCGGTGGCTCAATGGTGTGGACTGTCGACTTCCTACCGGGAGGGCTGAGGTTCAAATCCCGAAGCGTACCAATGTGTTTTCGAATTTTCGAAAATTTTAACGTTATACGACGCGCTTACGGTGAAGGAAAACATCGTGAGAAACTATTCATGCACGCCTGCGAAGAGATTCGAAGGTTGTGTGTGAAGTCGTCCAACCCGCACTGGGCCCGCGTGGACGACTAAGGCCTAATCACCCTATACGGGTAGGCTCCGTGCCCCTCGGTGGGGACGTTTAATGAGCTGATGATGATAGAAGTACAGATTGCATTGTGTCTGTGGCTTATTAGTGTGGACTGTTGTCTTCCGAATCTGAAGGGCGCAGCTTCAAATTCCGCCATATACCAATGTCTTTTTTGAAATCATATGTACGTTTATCCGACGCTCTTACGGTGATGGAAAACATCGTGAGGAAACCTGCGCACGTCTTCGAAGAAATATACAGGGTGTGCGTGAAGTTAGCCAATCTGCACTGGGCCTGCGTGGGTTACGACCCAAACTATAGGTATGGTATGTTAACCCTATAGTATAGCCGTGTTCCGAGTGTTCCTTATGACAAAATGCATAAGGCACAAATTAGTAACTTTAAAACATTTGACGCTCCAATTCAACTGTTGCATTAGGTTTTAAATTAAACAGTCTCACAGGTGTACTTTAAGTCGTGTACTTGCATGAGATTTATAGCGTAAGAGCCAATACTTAATCTTGTTTCTTCCAGCTATTTACGCACGTTAACTTGTTCGGATGTCGGTATGTTACAAATCAAAGCTCGCCGGATAGCCGGACTTCACTGCATTCGCTTAAAGCCTTGCTGGGTTGAAACTATTTACAATGGAAGAAGAATATAATAAAGGAAGAGTATATTCTCTTCCCACCCTATATACCTATATAGGTACTTATAGGAATGTGCTAGGGTATTTTTAATTTTGATATTATTTTCTTCATAAGACAAATCTTTTATCGAATAATGTTAGGGTTTGATAAAGCAACATGTTATCCTAATATGTTTTTGGTAGCGTTTAATGTCCAGCTTTTCGTTATGATTGGGGAAAATTGTTTCATGAGTTTAAGGTTTTTTATTTAGGTATACAACATACGGATTTAATACAATATTATCTTTAATGTCATTACGAATTCTAAAAATGAACTGAAAAGTAATCTAAAATTATTATTATCCACATAAACAGGCTTTTTTTTTAACTAAAACAATGTTTTATATATGCATATTATTTTATTAGCTATAATTTAGAAAATCATTATGTCTAAAAAAAGTCCCTCTCTCTTCAACCTATCGCAATCCACTGCTGGACATAGGTCTCCCCCATTTTGCGCCAGATATCCCGGTCCTCCGCTATTCTCATCCAGCTCCCACCAACGACCTTCCGCAAGTCGTCGGTCCATCACCTGGTTCACACTACGAAATCAGAATGCCAACAATCATCTCACATTATATTGATATTCTAAAAACACATATAACAACAAGGATAGCATTGTTTGGTTATTTATTTTAAAGGCTCGCACCTCGACGCCATTTTGTGCAGACGAGCTCCAAAACAAGATGGCCGACGGCCATTTCGGTTACAGGAAACGCGTATCTGTCAACGCGGCTGCATCGCAAGTGGGCATTGTATGATAATGGCACGGCACTGGCAAAGCTTAAAGGCGAGGCCATGGAATCGGCGAGAAGCGTTTTTTTAGAATCTTGTGATGAATGATTCTTTCAATTGATTAAAGACATTTATTTGATTCGATTGTCACTTGTCTACAGCCTATGTAATCGCGAGTTTTTTCATTTTTGGCTCGTACGCACTGTTTATTTGCCAATTGTAAGGAAACGCAGGCAAATGGTTGAAATAATGCCGTAAACAGTTAATCAATAGTACATTGCTTACTAACAGAATATCAGTAGGTTTGTTTCTCATGTGGTTTAAACATAGTTGATTTGTAAAAACGTGACGTTACCGGATCCTTTCGTCACGAGGTTAGGTTAAAGTCACCATAACCTTACTGCGTTTAGTTTGGAAGACGTTAAGCCATTTGCTCTGGCGATTTGTCATGAAGATTATCAGAAGCCATAAGTGATAAACACCCCGCTCGTTTCCTAGCCCCATCCTAATTCACGTCTTGGCTTGCATTATTCCCTTATTCGATACGCGAAATATGGATATTATTGTTATTAGAGTTAGTTCGTGACGCGTTGTGATTATTAGATAGCGTGTACTAACGAGGTGCGTGGTTCTACACCACTTTAGATACCAACTATGCCTTTTTATAATACCATTTGTTATACACCTTGTGTGGCGGCATTAAGGGCTAATATTGCATGTATGTTTTTAATGTTTGGATGAATGGTGCGTTGCTACTTTGATCTTCTGTAGAATTGGTAGGTTTGAGAACGTGGGACTGATCGATTTGTCGGCAACGGACGCCTTTTTCGATATACTTACAGTTGTTTTTTTCTTTGTACTTACAGTAATTTGAAATGTATTAGAACAATTTGATGTGATGGAATGTCTGTAACGAATGCACCTTGTTCTATCGGCTATCATTGTGAAAATGTAGTTTGTAAAAGGGAAGGTAAATATAGAAAATTGAAAGGCACAGGTCGCTTTATAATAAATAAATAATGAATATCTACTGACATTCAGCGCCATCTAGCCCCAAGTTAAGCGTTAAGCCTGTATTATGGGTACTAAACAACATAAACCTTTTTTTTGTAAATATATACATATTATACATAGAAAACACCCAGACCATTACAAGCAGACATGTTTATGCACACAAATGTTTGTACTGCCCGGGGATCGAACCCGAAACCCTTGGTGTTGCGGCCGACCTCTCAACCGCAACACCAAATAGGTCGTCTTTATCACAAAAGAGTAGATATGATAAAAACACCAATTACCTACAGCTTACATTGACGTGCTATTAGAAATGACAAATAATTATTTTCTATGAGCACTAAAATACTTTTTCTCACTTTTAACATTTATTTATTTTCGTAACAAAGACAAAAGGCCAATACACCATTCCATACATCATTACACTGCAATATTAATTCACTAGTACTTTTTATGGAACAATTTGTTAAACTTTTTATAACGTATAGTACCTACACCTTAGCAATTTTTTTTAATGTTGGCAACGCCGAGTGCGTTGAGACTTCTGACACTTACATATCCAGACAATTAACTAGACGCACAATCTCACAAAATACTCGTAGTGTCCGGGGCAAAAGTCTACCCATCCAATGAATGAAGCAGAATTTTATTCATAATTACGTCGCTCGTACATGTCATAATGTTCTTCGTAATCGTATTTTTTTTTATATTTACGATATTATTGCTATTATCTTATAAATATTACACTAATAAATTATGAATACGAATGCACATATGCATTATGAATGCTAAAAACTGCGTTATGACGTTCGTGTCGGGTGCGCCGCCCCGCGGATGCGTGGTCTGGATTTGATTTGCAGATCGGTTTGCGCATGCGCAAATAAATAATATGCAAATAATATGCTCCCCTAACTTAGACCATGGTTTACCATGGTCTAAGTTAGAGCGTCGGTGGCTCAGTGGTGTGGACTGTCGCCTTCGTACCGGGAGGGCTGAGGTTCAAATCCCGACACGTACCAATGTATTTTCGAATTTTCGAAAATATATGTACGTTATCCGACGCTTTTACGGTGAAGGAAAACATCGTGAGGAAACCTTCATGCACGCCTGCGAAGAGATTCGAAGGTTGTGTGTGAAGTCGTCCAATCCGCACTGGGCCCGCGTGGATGACTGAGGCCTAATCACCCTATATGGGTAGGCTCGTGCCCCTCGGTGGGGACGTTTAATAAGCTGATGATGAAGTTAGGGGAGCAAATTATATTACGCATAATAAAGTAAATAGATATATTTTTCGAGATCTGTCCCAAATATATTTCCTGAGCTGGTTTCTTCTCAGTGGAAAACTACCCCCCAAACCAGTGGTACCTTCATTTGACATTCATTAGTGTTCTTTAAGGACCTAAACTGAATAAACACTTTTCATTTCATGAGCTAAACGACCCAGTGACATTAAAAAAGTGGATTGCCCGTTTATATGGCCGGAAAATTAGTTATATGCGCTTAAGTTTTGCAGTTGTACATGGGTGGCGGTGTCATTTACTGCTATCAGGTGAGCTCTCTGTTTGCTTGGCGCCCTGAGAAGGTAGAGGCAGAGGACCTTAAAGCCCTTAACCATTCACAATGCAAAGGTTTATATATTATGTCCAACATGATAACAGCTTATTCCTATTTTACGAATTGAATTACTCTTTAAGAAAAACAAAATAATTAACTAATTCAAACTACATTTGAGAAATGAATTTTTTTTTGTGACTTTGCATTAACCGTGGTCACCGGCAGACAATTCAAGTTTTTATATATACCCATGTCATGTTCTACCTTTGCCAACCAAATATTAATTTGTAGATTATTTTTGTCATTGATAAACAAGTAATTAGAAAAGAAAACCAATTCCTATTATAAAGCTTAACCTTAAAAAGAAAGTGAGCTTTTCATTTTGACTTACTTCAGAATAGCTTGCGAGTTGCGCCAGCTCTCGAATTGAGTTAAAGCCCAACGCAAAACAAAGGCTCGTTTCCACAGCACACGCCCCCGAAAGATTAATTAGTACTGTCAGGTACTGTCGCATGAATGAGTTGTGGATGCGTCGGCCTCCTGCAACGACATCCGTTTGCAGTTTTGTTGACACAGATGCAATTATGGATGCATTATTAGGTGTGCTATGTTAGGAATAGGTCCGCGTTGAAGTCCTTAGTGCAGCAGTGATGTATTAGGCTGTGATGATGATGATGAAACAAGCATAGTGTCCCCACTTATTTTAATAACATTACAAATCAAATCATTTATTTTAAATATTAAAAGCAATATAACATTGAATTCAATTAAATTAGAATAAATAAAAAATTAATCACTTACCAAATATTATATTTTGATCAACATTCAAGTTAAAGATTGATTTTATTTCATTCCGAACATTTATTATCCACTGACTGCGGGATTGGTTCAAAGTCACTCAACGCGCAATTGAGCGAGCTATGCTCGGGGTCTCTCTTAGGGATAAGATCGGAAATGATTTAATCCGTAAGAGAACTAAAATTACCGATAAGGCCCGCCGGATCAGCAAGTTGAAAGCAGTGGGCTGGTCACGTATGTCGAACCTCGGGCCGTTGAAGACTGCGTCTTGGCAAGCAAAGCGTTGGACGCCCTCCGGCCCGATGGACCGACGACTTGCGAAAGGTTGCGGGATATCTGGTGCAAAATAGGAGAATCCTATGTCCAGCAGTGGACTGCGATAGGTTGAATAGAGATTAATTATATTATTTTAAAATTTACACAAATTTCACTGCAATGTAATTCTGCATTGAATGCTAGTGGTTAAAACTCACTGGAGTTTTTGTCGAAAATATTACTACCATCATCATCAGCTCATTAAACGTCCCCACCGAGGGGCACGAGCCTACCCGTATAGGGTGATTAAGCCTTAGTCGTCCACGCGGGCCCAGAGCGGATTGGACGACTTCACACACAACCTTCGAATCTTTCCTTTCTTTTCCTTCACCGTAAGAGCGTCGGGATAACGTACATATATTTTTCGAAAATTCGAAAATACATTGGTACGTGTCGGGATTTGAACCTCAGCCCTCCCGGTAGGAAGGCGACAGTCCACACCACTGAGCCACCGACGCTCTAATATTATTTCGAGCTCGAATATTATTTCGAGCTGGCATTCATTATTATAATACTATTGTATATGGCTCGAAATTTGATGATAATGAAAAACTTGTATAACTAACTTTGATTTTATCTTGTTGCAGGTACTGTCAACTATTGAAGAATAAAAGAAACTACCGATAGCAGGACAGCCCATCGGTTCTTACTCAGTGACATCAACAGAGATTATTAGAAGGGGATGCAAAGGGCACTAATTGCAAAAACATTTTTTTTACAAATAACTATTCGAATTATGCGCAACTTTATTCCACGCACACTGCTTTTATGGAACGAGCTCCCAGCAGCGGTGTTCCCTCGAATATATGACATTGGAACCTTCAACAAAAGAGCGTATTCTTTCCTAAAAGGCAAGCAACGCACCGGTGCCACTTCTGGTGTCTCCGTTGTTCATGGGCGGAGATGATCACTTTCCATCAGGTGACTCTCTTGCCCGTTGACTCCCTATAAAATAAAATAAAATAAAAAAGTAGTTTTAAAAGAGTGCTGTTGAGGACAGGAGATTGCCTATGGTTTCAAATCTGTAGAGGATAATAGGTGAATATGTGGAAATCATTTGGCAATTTTCCGGGTTGTCTGGACGCACAGGGTATGCACTGCGTGCGCGATGGCCCAATCGCATAGCTATGGGGGAAGGCGTGTGCCCTGCAGTGGGCTGTTATAGGCTGATGATTCATTATGGTTTGCGATCGGACTCTGCTTGAGAGAGATGCTCAGTATGCGTCGGTAAAATTGAATTTGTTACACCGATGCACATTACCATTGCATAGCTTAGCCCTATGCTTTATTATGCCTATTCAAAAGCGGCACGTTTTTATATATATGCACGCATAATGGGACAGACATACATACATATTCAGCAGAGGGCCGTGGTATTGCATAATTTGCTATTTTATTGACAACAATAGAACTCGCGGGGAGTAGTGTGCGGTGTGTGGTATAAATGCAATCGAGGAGCGTTAGTTATAGAAAGGATGGAGGAAGGAGTAATATTTAGAGAGAAACAAACACCTTTTTCTGGTGTTATGGTCGAGACGTCGGCTGCTACACCAAGGGTGCGGTGTGTGGTATAAATGCAATCGAGGAGCGGTAGTGATAGAAAGGTAAATAGATGGAGGGAGGAGTAATACTTAGAAAAAAAACACCTTTATTTGGTGTAATGGCCGAGACGTCGGCTGCTACACCAACGGTTAGATCCCCGGGCAGTACAAACATTTGTGTGCGTGAACATATCTGTTGTAATGTTCTGGGTGTTTCTATGTATAATATGTATGTATTTCAAAAAAAATATAAGTATGTTTATTGGTTGTTTAGTACACTAACTAATAGTTCCTCGCTTAATATGGGGCTAGATGGCAGTGTGAGAGCGTCAGTGGTATTTATATTTATTTATATATTATTATTTTTAGTTTTTAGTTGTTAAATTATGGGGACCGGGAGACGGAATAAAACTATATATTTGGTGGTACTCCGTGTATATTGTCCACATCATATTACTAACTACTCTTTTATACTAGTAATTTAAATAGTAAACTCGTCTTGCGAGAATCAAACCCACGACATTTCAGTCCAGAAGAAAGAAAAAGAATGAAAATAATCAATAGTACAGTAGATATAATGTTTGCATGGTAAATAATACATATTGATTTGTCATAAAACAGCCTTTGACTTACATTCGGACGAAAAATTGAAATACGTTGTTGATGCAAATGTGTTCGATGCACAGACGTGTGAAAATATTTTAAAGATTTCAGGAATTTCTTCTTAGATAAGGGGATGGTGTAGCAAGGGTTACCTTGTCTGGTACACTGCTAGTCTTTGTTGAGTTGAGTTGAGTTCGCAAGCTCGTCCTTTATATTTTTGAGGGTGAGAGATGGCATTGAAACTAAGATGACACCCTAGTCTAGATAAGTTTTTTTTACGTTGTAGACTCATAGGTATTTTTAGAAGAATTAACTCTCAGATTCGGTGGTAGATATAACCTTGTTTTTTAATTACTTCTTATAATTATTATTATCGTTGAGTAGATGAAAAAGTGTCTTGTAAACACAATTTTCATTCTTTGCTGTTATTTTTTCCGGAGCAGTACAAACATTTTGTGGGCACGAATATGTCTGTTTTGGTATGGGTGTTACTTAAACTTACATAAGTAAGTTTACCCGTTTTTAGTGTCCATATTATAGACTAATGCTTAGTTTAGGGCTATATGGTGCTGTGTGAATGTCAATGGATAAATATTTATTATAATGACATGTTTAAGTTTGGGACCGTTTTTTAGAGAATATAAAAGAATCGCAATTTTCCAATACTGCAAATCACATAAAACCCGTAAAACATGACACATTCCATCGTATCTCAAAAACTGATTGTAATTGTTCGCTAAATCACGACTTTTTCAATAAACCCCTTTCTAAGTTGCGCAGCTTTAAGCTTGTGAACTTTTAGGTAGGTCTGTCTGAAATTTATTGCTATCACGCTCCCGCGAGCTTGGAGAGCTCGCCTAACGTCTCCATAGGCCGAGCATTATGTTTAGGACTAACGGGGCTTCGATTAATATATAAATGTTTAGGGTTGTAATGCTTTGTATGTATAAATAGCACTTAAATTTACATTAAATAAATAATTCAAAATATCCATGTTATGTCTGAAGCAATTTTAATATCCACTGACATTAACAGCCTGTAATGTGGGTACTAAACAACAAATAAACATTCAGTTTTTTGTGTATATACATATTTTACATAGAAACACCCACACCAATGCAAATAGACATCATGCACACTGCCCGGGGATCGAACCCGGTATTCTTGATGTACTAGACGAGGTCTTTACCAACACCAAATGTAGTGTAGTAGCCAACAGCTCAACCATCACATGAAATGGGTCGTGAAATTTAAGTAAAGTTTATATTCATCATCATCAGCTCATTAAACGTACCCACCAAGGGCACGAGCCTACCTGTATAGGGTGATTAGGCCTTAGTCGTCCACGCGGGCCCAGTGCGGATTGGACGACTTCACACACAACCTTTGAATCTCTTCGCAGGCGTGCATGAAGAGTTTCCTCAAGATGTTTTCCTTCACCGTAAGAGCATCGGATAACGTACATATAATTTCGAAAATTCGAAATCACTTTGGTACGTGGCGGGATTTGAACCTCAGCCCTCCCGGTAGGAGGGCGACAGTCCACACCATTGAGCCATCGACGCTCTTCGAGACGAAACGAAAGTTTATATTATGATCAATAAATTACGGATCTTCTTTACTTTAAGTCTTTAAAGGTTGGTTGATGATGAAATATACGACTATCCACACTTACCAGGTGAACTGCCTGTCTGTCAGTGGCGTGCACAGTGATTATGAGAAGGGTATGCAAAGTGAGTGACACTGAACGCAAAAACAATAAATAATTTACATTTGTGTCAAATAAAGTGCTGTTAATGATAGCACATCGCCGGTTTCAAATGGGCGAGTAAGTTGGTACCATTTAAGATAAATGTGATTTTCCGGGTCGTCTTGAGGCACAGGGTATGAATTGCTTATTTCCATATGGAGTGCACGCGTTTCATGTGTTTTTAAATTGAATTAAAACACGATCGTTATGGAAATGTATTAGATTTATTATCTTAAAGATAATTTAAAGTCTGGATGTAGCGGGACCCAGTAACAGGAAACGAACGCATTCCGATTACTGTTAACTAGTTGAAAAACTAGTTTCCGTATTAGCATCAGATAAAATATAATTATGTTAAATCCGTCGTTTTAAATTCAATAAGACCAAATTCAATTTAACAGTGATAAAAATAAATGCGATATCACATTAGTTTTACGTCCCATTGACCAATGGGAGTCCACGAAAGATGCTATCACTTTGCATTGGGTTTTAGTCAAATTTAAACCTTCTTTTTATGCTGTATAAGTATTTTTTAATTAACACCAAAATCTTCGTCAATGTCGGCGGTCCGAAGTTTTTGAATTGCTAGCAATTTCAGGTATACCAAGAATATGAATGGAACAAATATTAAATTAAACCCTAACAATATCTTGAGCGTCGGTGGCTCAGTGGTGTGAACTGTCGCCTTTCTACCGGAAGGGCTGAGGTTCAAATCCCGACACGTACCAATGTGTTTTCGAATTTTCGAAAATATATGTACGTTATCCGACGCTCTTACGGTGAAGGAAAAACATCGTGAGGAAACCTGCGCACGCCTGCGAAGAGATTCAAAGGTTGTGCGTGAAGTCGTCCAACCCGCACTGGGCCCGCGTGGACGACTAAGGCCTCATCACCCTATACGTGTAGGCTCGTGCCCCTCGGTGGGGACGTTTAATGAGCTGTTGATGATAATGATGACTTAACAAATTAAATAAATTGTTTCATTTATTTCGATTTGAATAATAGTAAAGAAAACTAAACTGTCTTTGAGACAATTTGTATAATGCAAGAATGCTCATATGTGTTGGTATGAAAACGTACCGTAAGTACGTTTTTCTTACGTTATGCTTATCGACCTAGGCTCGTGCCCCTCGTGGGGGCGGACGTTTAATGAGATGATGATGTATAAAGTAAATAAAACTCGTTTGCATAAACACTTGTCAATATACAAGTTCCCAGTGCAAGCGGATAAATATTCGCACACTATCGCTTTCTACAAAATGATTTAAAGTCATTCCTGCAAATTAGTTTGCACACTCACATTTCCTGGTTGACCCCGGCTTTCACCAGTATTTGTGGGACTGGCTCGAATGCACGCTTCGGATGGTACAATTCACTTTCACGCCGGTGCGTTGCGAAGTAATTGATATTTAATAATGATAACTTGTGGGCTCGACAGTGAAGGGCTTAGCTTCGGTGTAATGCAAGTATCGGTTGAAAGGGAAATATTTAATAGTAATAATTTTTATTGAACAAAAAGGAATACATAATCTTCAATATTATAATACAATTTGTTTCTTAGTATAGAAGTACATTGTTGAGATGAGAATCATAAGCATCTATACTAGTTCCTTAATGGAACTGTATGACCACAGATTTCCCAATACAGGAGATGGGGCAAGCCGCGTTTAAAGTGCGACAAATGTAAGCTCAACGAGCATACACTGGCTACCAGTTTACGCTCTGTGAGACGATTCAAGACGCACGAATATTAGAAGAAATTACCGTTTTTTCCAAAATGCCATCCTGTGCAATTGTAACATGCCATCATCGCAATGGATCAGTAAATTTACCAAGAAATATAATAACCTTTTATAGGTAAGAACCGAAAAGAAATTGCGACACTGGGACTGCCTTTAAACTTGGCGGCTTGTCCAGTCTAATTGTATATTCTGATGTCTGTGTGTATGACAGACGCTAAGTCTTCCATCAGGAAGACTTAGCGTCTTAAGAAGATTTATCTTAAGAAGATTTATCTAAATACATTTCGTAGGTAGTGTCATACTAAAAACATTTGTTTTTTGGAATCAAAACTATGGTAACATTATATGTAATAATTATCTATATAGGGGTAAAAATGAATAAGCAAGGCATAAATAATATGACAACAAGTCCCATATGACTTTGGAAGACACGTTATGACGAGTACTATCTAATTGTGCTTAGCTCACAAAATACAATAGGACATTAGAAAAGTAATTACAATTAGAATTTACTAGATATTAGACTCGTCAGTGTATATATACGTACCTAGTAAATGTAACTTTACTAGGTACGTATATATACACTACAGAGTCGTCTGTGTATATGTACGTACCTAGTATATGTAACTTTATGCGCTATTGTGTTTTAGGAAGAGGACACTAGATTACTTGAATAGAGCGTATAGGAGATACACAGATAACGTATCTGTAGTTATCTGTACATACAGAACGAATGATTGTCGGGATTTGAACCTGCGCCCTCCAGATTGGAAAGCAACAGTCCTCCCAATGATCCACCGACGCTTTACCTGTATATTCTATCATTTATGACCAATCACCTCATTCAGTAAGTGGATTGATAAGTGAAGTTGCAAGTCGCATGTGAGATAAAAACTACGTGCGCACGAGATGTAGATATGCGTGTATGTGGTTCCCTTTTGCAGATTTAGTGGGAAGAACTAATGGTGTAATTAACAGCGTAAGGGCTAGGTGAAGTACTTTGTTTTTTTATGTCTAAGGCCTGTAGTCCAATATGATATTTCACGTAAAATAAATAAATATCCACTGACATTCACACAGCGCCATCTAGCCCCAAGTTAAGATTGAAGCCTGTAGTATGGGTACTAAACAACGGATAAACATACTTATTTATTTTTTTTATAAATATATACATATTATACATAGAAAACACCCAGACCATTACAAACAGACATGTTCATGCACACAATTGTTTGTACTGCCCGGGGATCGAACCCGGAACCCTTGGTGTTGCAGTCGACCTCTCAACCGCAACACCAAATGGGTTGTCAAAATATATATCAATTAACGTGGCGTATCGTAAAAGAAAGTACGAATGGTCTATGAATTACCTCCAATGTTGATCAAGGGCGTTTACCCCAACTACTCAGTGGGAAAGGTTAAAATCTATACTAATATATAAAGCTGAAGAGTTTGTTTGTTTGTTTGAACGCGCTAATCTCAGGAACTACTGGTTCGATTTGAAAAATTCTTTCAGTGTTAGATAGCTATTTATCGAGGAAGGCTATAGGCTATATACCATCACGCTACGAGTAATAGAAGCGGAGCAACAATGGAGAATGTTTCAAAATCGGGGGTATTTTTTCATACATGGAGCTTCCGCTGCGTACGCTGAGTAAACGGTTAAAGTTTCACTAAAGTCATGTATGAGAGTATTGTTTTCCTTTTAAAGGTCTACAAAAAAGTCCGCGACAGCATATGTCTATCTTGTAAAGTTAGCTCACTATAACATATTTTTTGCTAAAAAAAATTCTGAAAGTGACCCCGAAACCTTCAAAGTTGGAGGAGGGGAAATCCTATGTATAGTGATAAATGAAAGTACCGTGTTATCCCGAATTTAATGCGAGCGAAGCCGCGGGCAAAAGCTAGTCATATCATAAAATGGATCGTTTCAAGTTAAATACCGGTTAACATCGTAAGGCAATAGGCAGAACTGCCTTATCTCAATTAAGTTTAATTAAAAATATTATTATATCCATTTTGAATGCAGTGTGAACATTTCCCATGTTGTTTCGGTTTGCTATACACGGGAAGCAGTGCTATAGCTACAAAAGTAAATGCAATTGATATGTAAACTAATTCAATGAAATATTCCATAACACGGTATTAATTGTAATAAGTGTTAGTAATCAATGGGTTTTTGTAGTATATTTGAACTTGAATAATTTATTTACATATTTTTAGTATCTTCTATTCAACTTATCGCAGTCCAATGCTGGATATAGGTCTCACCCATTTTGCGCCAGTAATCCCGGTCCCCCGCTTTCTCATCCAGCCTCCACCAGTATTATATTTTAAGTATAAGAAGAACCAATTATTTATATACTTTAGGCGAGTTAGAAATATCCGGTAAAAGGAACACATTAAATTATTTTTAGTTTATGGCTCGCCAATTAAATTTACCATTAATAGGTACCAGTTCAATGCTAGGCTTTCTTGAATCATTTTCAATTCATAATTTGAATAGCACATTAGTATTTTGTTAAATATCAAGTTACGCATGTTCAATTTCAATAACATTTTCAAATGTAAAATTAATATAGTAAAAAAACCCATTAAACTGCGAACATGTTTCATAACTTATTAACAAAAATCTCTCGCTTCGCTACTGCACAGCTGTAGTTGGTCAACAAGCACACGCGTTGTGGGAGACCTAGCTCTATTCATAAATACCTGGGCAATTTAGATTTCTATCTAGGTATTTCACGAAAGGCGGTCACATGCAATTAGAGAGGTACGAGGGCTATTATGAGGAGCTGCAGCTTATTATTGTGATGTAAGCACAGCATACGTTAAGCTTTGGTGTGGCAAGTAAGGTATGCTTGGCTGTATCAATGTAGTTGTTATGATCCATACCGTATAGAGAAATGCTATTTTTAAACGATGCCTTAGAAGGGTTATTTATTGAACTGCTAAGTAAAGTTGCAGGATACGACGCGGTCAATGATATTCTGTATAAATAAAGTTAGATACGCCATCCGTGCCTCAAATCGAACCGCTGAAGGGAGTACTCCCTTGCTTGTACTCTTTTGTTTAGGCAAATGTATTCGAAATTCGAAATATGTGTATGTGTCACTGCATTCGGAACACTTTTTTTGATTGCTTTGTGAGCATATCACGAATCCATACTTTTTTACATCATTGGTCGCGGTAATGCGCGTGGTTTAATTAGTTCTATGAATAAAAATAATATGTGCGTTTATATTTCTTATGATATCTGAATTAGATTTTGATGTAAGTTATATTTGTATGTATGATATTCTGCAACATAAAACTGATTATATTTGAAGGTATTTTTGCTTTAAATAGGTCTTTATTAAATAATAAATATCCACTGACATTCACACACCGCCATCCAGCCCCAAGTTAAGCGTGAAGCCTACCCGTATGCATAGGCCGTAGTCGTCAACGCGGGCCCAGTGCACAATGGCCGACTTCACGCACAACCCTTGAATTACTTCGCAGGTTTGCGCGGGTCTCCTCACGATGTTTTCCTTCGCCGTAAGAGAGTCGTGACGTACATATAATTTAGAAAATTCGAAAATACGTTCTCTTAATCCAATAGTAACGGTTGATATATATATTAATAAATAGTCCAATAACTTCTAGAGCGTCGGTGGCTCAGTGGTGTGGACTGTCGCCTTCCTACCGGGAGGGCTGAGGTTCAAATCCCGACACGTACCAATGTATTTTCGAATTTTCGAAAATATATGTACGTTATCCGACGCTTTTACGGTGAAGGAAAACATCGTGAGGAAACCTTCATGCACGCCTGCGAAGAGATTCGAAGGTTGTGTGTGAAGTCGTCCAATCCGCACTGGGCCCGCGTGGACGACTAAGGCCTAATCACCCTATACGGGTAGGCTCGTGCCCCTCGGTGGGGACGTTTAATGAGCTGATGATATATAATAACTTGAATAAATGCCAATGTTATCAGTGTCCCAGTAAATAGAACCTAGATAGATCAAACACTTACCACTTTCACCGATTGCGACAGCAACATAGATATAGATATTACTTATCTGAAGAATTTAAATGTACCAGTTTGTTGAGTACAATGTAATGCATTCTGGTGAATTGGCCTGATAAAATAAATTGTCACCAATCCGTATTAGACGGCCCGTTTTGCCTACAGCTTGATGATGATGATAAGAAAAATAATTATTGTTAACCGACTTCAAAAAAGGAGGTTCTTAGTTTGACCTGTTAGTATGCATGTATGTCCTGTATGCATGTATGTCCTCCATGTAATTATTGTTTTGAGAGATTTGCACCTGTTGCGTCTCAAGAGAGAATTGCTTTTAAATGTACCTAGGCTCAATTTAGTTCTGCTAAAACGTCAAGGGTCAGTCTTGGTTGTAAACTCAATGTATTTCAGCAAATTAGGCTAACAAAAAGAACTTGTAAACTTTAAAAAGTAAACAATTAAATTAAAAAAAAAACATTTAAAATACCAAAGTAAAGTACAAAAAGTTTTTTTTTATTATTAATAAAATTACATCTACAGACTCATGGTCCTCTCTGTAGAAAAGATTATTTTTAAATTAATTATTATAATATTATGTTAGTTCTCCGTGCATGGGGCAAAAGAATTGGAAAAAGAACCAAACAGGTTTTAAAAATTAATTTGTAACTTGTTCGGTTGAATAATTGCCATTGGGCAGTAATCACCTTTGAATTGTTAGGTTTTGAGTTTGGTTGTAGCTAAAAATAAAAACGCACTAAGCATAAAATTGCATATATTATGCATAATGTCAAGACAATCGCAATGCATTGATACCGTAGTAACAAAACTATCAATTTTATACTTAGCCTATTTGCCTTGCTAACCATTACAACATTAACGTATATTACTATAAAACTCCAACCGTAATTTAGCCTCTAGGCAGTCTAACTTAACAGTACCTACATTTCCGCAACATTTTAAACGTTTCACCAAATGTTAGTATCAGATGGTAATATATTAAAACGAGTAGTCCTTTCATAGTTGTACAAAGCGGAATTTGATTTGTTTATTCCCATAGCTTTCTAGGTCGCCCGTTGAATAGAGCACTTAATCATGTAAGGCCTAGCTGATATAGTAACAGCGGCCTATTTCCACGAGCTATGACCATGTTTTGCGCCTTACATGGTGGAAGCGAAACGGTTTTCACAGCCCACCGGGTTTCCAGGCCTTATGTGCGAATTGAGGCGACGTGATTGACATGTAGTTAGATGAGCCGGTTGGGGGTCGAATTAATTTGAAAGTACAATGTGAAGAACAACTGCTTTTAGAGGCAATGGAAGATTTAGGTATAAATAAAATAAAGTAAAATTTTTCTAACATATTTATTAAGTTTAATTGTTACTAACACTATGGACGTTGGAGCAGACGAGTTCTGGAGTGGAGACCGCGTCTTGGCAAGCGTAGCGTAGGACGCCCTCCGGCCCGATGGACCGACGACTTGCGGAAGGTCGCTGGTAGGAGCTGGATGAGAAAAGCGGAGGATCGGGATATCTGGCGCAAAATGGGGGAGACCTATGTCCAGCAGTGGACTGCGATAGGTTGAAGAGAGAGAGAGAGAGAGAGAGAACACTATGGACTCACAACGTTCGAAATGAATGATTTTTTTTTTTATTAATAGTCAGCAAATTTGACATACTTAACTTGCATATGATGAACTGCTATAAGAAAAAAGGCTTATTAATCTTGTAAAGTTAAAATGAATAATTGTTTTTTAATCCTTTGACAACCTTAAAGCGTCACAAATTATAGATTTTCCATTGTGTCTAGATTACCTGCGATCAAAGGGTTGAAATACAGAGAAAGGTCGTGGGACGACCTCCGGCCCTATCGGAGCGACGACTGGAAATAGGGCACTGGTGGAGTTTGGATAAGAAAAGTGTAGGACTGGGCTATCTAGCGCCGAAACGGAGACCTATAATATATTACTTTTTTATGTTATAAGTAGCAGGCAAACGAGCAAACGGCTCATCTGATGGTAAATGACACCGCCGCTCATACGCAATACCAGAAGCCACTGAAATACGTTTCTAGTAGTGAACTGCAATAGGTTGAAGAAAATTTCAAAGGATGCAAACAAGCCGCGGCAATAATAACTTACCAACGTTATACAATTATCCTACCTAATATTAGTCTATGCCTGGCTAAGTACACAGGTATTTTGCCATCAATGGCGTACTTAAACCAACTCATAAATAAAACACAGCAGCCCCAGTCATCTATTTCACTTAATCGACAACAAATATTAGCATAAAGATTCTATCATCGCTGGAAAGTTATCCCGCTTTCAGTCACCAAGGAAAGTATAGGGGTAATTGTGTAGTTTGTCTCCGTGCATTTTAATAGGGTAACGATAATGTTAGTAGTTAACTAGTTGTTTTATGGGACCCATTAGAATCGTGAATGGTTTGCACATCGTAGTCCTACAGGGTAACGGCTGGTCATGAATTCCTGAATGTTGCGATGATGAAGACAATAAATTTGCTGACTCAGATAGTGTTAGCAGGTCATTAGATACTATTTAACATGGTGACCCTGTAAACTAGTGTTAATAGTTCAAACTTACCATTTGTAAAGTCCAGTGCTATAATCAGCTCTGTTTGTTATTGACGAAGGCACAGATTAGATTGTTTTATGTAGGGTGCACCAGGATGAGGTTGGCTGATTCCCAAAAGATGTAGCTGGGATCGTATACTTGAAAATTGGATACTTGTTTAATATTATTTTAATACACAAACCTCAGTTAAAGTACGCATCAATGTAAGTACACATTTGTTTTTCACGCAGCATTTCTTATCCCAAATATATGGAAGACCAGAAGAAATCTGCAGTCTTCGGGCTGAATCAATCAATTTCTGTTTTGGTGTTATCAATTTAACGGATGGAAAAGTCCGCCCAACTGATGGTAAGTGATATCTCCGCTAGTGAAGAGAGTCATGAGTTTCTATTAACACTGCCCTTAGCATACCTTAGCTTGGACGCTCGCCGTACAGATGGACAAACGACTTGCGAAAGGTCGCTGGAGTTGGATGAGGAAGCGGAGGACCAGGATATCAAGCACAAAACGGGGGAGATCTTTGTCCAGCAGTGGAATTGACAAGTTGAAGAGAGAATCTTTGAGTACCTTTGATTCGAGAACTTAACATTTGAGGACACATTTGGTGTAATGGTTGAAACGTCGGTTACTATACCAAAGGTGCTGGTTTGATCTCCGGGGCAGTACAAACATGAGTGCATGACTGTTAGTATGGATCTGGGTGTTTCTATGTATAATATGTTTGTTTTATTACAAACAGAGTAAATAAGTATGTTTATCCGTTGTTTAGTGTCATAAGACAGGCTAATGTATAGTTTGGGGCTAGATCGCGCTCTGTGAATGCCAAAGGATATTTATTTATTATTTAGGTAAAATCTTTTTAGCTACTTTGTCCGCATTCTGAAACGAGACTCAAGAAAGAAAGAAAGATCATTTATTTGATCCTAACATGCGGTATTAACAATTTTATATCGCTTTGTTTGACAGTTTTGCCATGCAAATATTTTTATTCAG